>CAHIKZ030002922.1:3077500-3131102 GCA_903632075.3 Acanthosepion pharaonis | reverse complement strand
GTCTGTTGTTTCCAGATTATAGTTTTTTTTAAATGCAAGTACTTTCGAATAATCCTTTATTCATCGTCAGGCATATGTTTTCCTTATAAAATCAAAAACTTGGAGACGAAATAATTGTTTGTCGACCGAAAGATGTTTTTTTTGAGAATGTGCTGTTATTGACGGTTGTGTAAAATATCGGAACGGGCAAAGACGCAACGCTAAGTTTTTCAAAATTTTAAGTGAGAATTTTATTTGAACTTTTCTTGTGATGTGGTAAATCAGACCTAGATACACCTAATTGAGCCAGACAATCCTACCTAGGTTTCATCTAAACGGATCGTCAAAGAAAGTAAGCCTTACTTTCCCCTGACGATCCGTTTTTAGGTGAAACCTAGGTAGGTTTGTCTGGCAACTAGGTGTATATATATATATATATATATATATATATATATATAGAGATAGAGAGAGAGAGAGAGAGAGAGAGAGGAGAGGGACTATCTTCTTATGGCTTGGGGCTCTTCCAATCAGAACGCGTTGATGGCCTATATACAAACACACACACACACACACACACACACACACACATATATATATATATATAAAGATAAATCATAGCTTTAATGTATGCTATATTTATGAGCGTATATAAATATAAAATGGCACGTTGAATTCAACACAGTGGCAACATTCTGTTTCATGCTTAGATACACTCGTCTTTGGGTGTTGAAATTAATGTACACTCGTATATATATATATATATATATATATATATATATATATATATATATATATATATATATATAAAAAAATTTTTATGTTTATACGTTCTTTTTATAGATGCAAATATTTAAGTAAATACTTTTTTATAGATGCAAATATTTTAGTAAATACTTTATAATAAACAGTATTAAAAAAAAACATTTATCGGCCTGAATCTCTGAGAAATATAAAAAAAAAGTGTCTTAAATAATTGTCGGACTTTGTCCATTTCTTAATGTGTGATATCATTTGTTTACATTTGGATACGCATCGAGCAGATATGAATGTACTATAGAAAATCATGGAGAATTGTAGCTTAAAAACATTAAAACCGACCTTGATAACAGAAACGCTCTTCTGTGGCTAAATCGGTAAAAGCACCTCTGGCTATATGACGTTTCCGTATAGGATACAGGTTCGATTCTTGTCGGAGGACGCATATTTTCTATGAAAATTTCTCTGACATTCAGGCCGGTAAATGTTGTTTAATACTGTTTATGAAGTGTAGGAAGTGTTTAGTATTTACTAATTCCACGACCTGCATTATCATGATGGATTCAGGGTTGTGGCATCACGGCTTTCATCCTAATCCCAGATCTGTTTAAAAAACAAAAAGCTTTATCTTGATAATCCCATTTCTTGATATCGTATGCTGATTATTCTTAACCCATCTTTGTATACCTATGTCATCAGCATCAGTACATTGGCCTTAAGAAGGAAATCAGGATCATTGTCTTGCATTGGTAGACTCCTTTCCGATGCGCTATAGAATGTTTAACCTGTCAGTAAGCATCTCATCATATTTGTGTTTGTAAATGCCCAGGACATATTCGAGAAGAGATTAAATAACCTGGGTCTTATAGTTTATCTATGTCATACACCAGATGAAGCCTGAAATGTTTCTATGTTGGGGTCCTTGTCAAACATGTAAGATTCTGTAGATCAATACGTTTTATCTATTAGATCGACACATTTAGTGGCTTCATGGTTGGTATACGGTTCTTAATGGACGAGTAAATCTTTCTAGGTGTTGTCAAAAGTTGCTGTGACGTCGACACAGCAGCGATCCAGATTCCTATTAGAGAGGTAAGCAATTTCTTGGAGTTGTTTGATGATATATATGTTATCGTTGCATGCGTTTCCAGAATGAAAACCAAACTTGGTCGTGAGGAGCTGATTTTCATAAAACAAGAGTCGAGTTAATATGTACATTAATACACCTTCACCGTGATGGATCCAGTTGAGATACCTCTGTATATATGGGGAGCCTTGAGAGTCCCGTCTCTGTTTCATTAATAAATTGATTTATGATAAATCGATCTTTTGGGGTGTATATTTTGATTTCAGACTTTTTTTTTTCGTAAAATAGAGAAAATTGTTTTTGAATTCAGGGAGAAAGTAAAGTCTTTTCAAAAGTTCAGATTCAATGCAAGGTGTGTTTTATTATTATTTAGATGTAATAACTTTCTTAATTTCCTCATCATTAGGTTTTTTTTTTTTTTGTGGTGGATGGTCGTTGTAATGTTTGGATGAATATTGGTATATGTTTCCTTGATGCGAGCGTCTTAAGTATAGTCTGGTTAGGCTTGAAAATCGTCTCAAAGTATTTTTTGAGACATTTTTTCTGTTTTGGTTTTGATTGTATGATATTATCATTGCTTTTCGCTTTTCTTCACATATTACCGAATTGTCTATACTCTTTGACGTCTTTAATTTAATTTCTATTTTCCTGGAGATACTGTTTTTTCAAAGAATTAACTAGAATTATTATTGATTTTTTTTTTTTGGTTAATTGTTTTGTATTTTCCCTTCCATTTTTTCTCTTTTCTTTCTTTCGTACTTGTATCAATTTGTTTATTTATCTCAAGTTTGTCGTCCCATAGGTGTATATTCTTCCTTCTTGCTTTTCTTAGGATGGTCTCACGTGCTTCAGACAACAGCGATAAGATCTCATTATTTGATTCCTTTATGTTTTGATCTAGATTCACTGACATAAATCTGAATTCTAATTTATTACTAAATTACAGAAGTTCCCTTTCATTTTACCATCTTGAATGTAATATCTCGGTGTTTTCCTTGGTTTATGTGGGTGGAGGCAAGCTATTTTGTTGGCTGGTATTGTCAGTTTAGTTACAGGTAATCTGTGATCTGATTCAACGTAGGAGTTGTATTTTGTAACAGCTGTCATAAACCGCTTAATCCATTAATCCGAATTGCTGAAGTCAGTAATCTTTTTCATTATAATACCTGGGCTATGCCACGTGATGCAGTGTTTTATTGAAATGATAGAACCATGAATTAAGTATGGAGTAACATACTGAGTAAAGACATAAATCTACCATTCTTCCTTGCATTGAATACTGTAGCAATATATAGTCTGGTGCCCCCGCTCTTCCTCTCGAAGTCCTCGACAGAATTTAAAGACAGATATGCAATAAGATTGGTCCTGATGTGGCATCTCGTCTACAGTCACTTTCTCACAGACGTGATGTGGCTTCCCTCTGTCTTTTCTACAAATATTTTCATAGCAACTTGTCATGTAGAAATAAAGTGTCGTTGTCGACACTGTAGGTTGAACGTAGGTCGCCAGAGATCAAACACAGGCGATCCCCTTTTGAATTAAGTATAGATTACATGACCATAGAGGAAACGCATAGATGGGAATTAGCGTAGCGTCTAATTGATCGCCATTTCTATTCTTTCCTCTATTACTATTTGGATCCCCATTTCTAGTCTATCCTCTATTACTATACGGATTGCCATTTCTAGTCTATCCTCTATTACTATTCGGATCGCCATTTCTAGTCTATCCTCTATTACTATTCGAATCGCCATTTCTAGTCTATCCTCTAATATTATACGGATTGCCATTTCTAGTCTATCCTCTATTACTATTCTGATCGCCATTTCTAGTCTATCCTCTATTACTATTTGGATCCCCATTTCTAGCCTATCCTCTAATATTATACGGATTGCCATTTCTAGTCTATCCTCTATTACTATTCGGATCGCCATTTCTAGTCTATCCTCTATTACTATACGGATCGCCATTTCTAGTCTATCCTCTAATATTATACGGATTGCCATTTCTAGTCTATCCTCTATTACTATTCGGATCGCCATTTCTAGTCTATCCTCTATTACTATACGGATCGCTATTCTCTATACTATTCACTATACTATTCTCCATACTCTTTGCTATCGCTCTTCTCTATACTGATCACTATTCGGTGGTTACTATTCGGGCGAGTATTATCGAGCAAGTACTATTAGTGATAGTGTTCAACGGCGTTATTATAGTTGTATATGCGATTACAAAGTCTCTACTACAACGAGTATTACGAAAGAGACAACGAATATTCGTTGACATTACCAAAAGTGGCAACGAGTGTTCGTTGACATTACAAAACAACTGCTTTGACGAGCTAATTTCACTGGTACCTCAACTGTATGAATTTAAGCGTGCAACTAGGATGGCATCTGGATCCCACCCTTTCACTGTCGTAAAAGTTAAATGTAACCGCCTCTTCTACTCTAGCAGCATCTTCTCTCGCACTTCTCGACAGTGGAACTCCCTTCCTTTTACTTGCTTCCTGATAGCTATAATATATTCAAATGTAATGTCAATCGACATCTTCTGATGCCTTGATGCTGACCCTCGTCCTTCTCTATATCCTTTCTTCAAACACCCCTTCTTTACTCTTGCACTCACTCTCTGTAACCGCTTGCGTGCTAGTGACACTCCCGTCTTGCTTGGGTTGAAAAGCTTAAAAAATACTCTCTCTCTCTCCCTCTCTCTCTCTCGTGTCTCTAACCCTACATAACAGCCACTGTCAATCAGATAATAATACTCATTTTGATTTGTCTATATTTCTGATGTGAGGTATTGTAATTATTTACATTATTTACATTGTTCGTATTGTTGTCCTCATCTCTGTTACCATATTCACAGCGTTTCGGTCGTTGTACGCCTCGGCCTTCATCAGGATCTGTCTATATTTCTGAGATGTGGTATTGTAGCTATTTGCAGTATTTACATTTTTGGACTGTTGTCTTCATTTTTATGGTCATATTCACAGCATTTCGGCCGTTGTACGTTCTGGCCTTCATCAGGATCTGTCTATATTTCTGAGAAGAGGTATTGTACCTATTTGCAGTATTTACATTTTTGGACTGTTGCCTTCATCTTTATGGTCATATTCACGGCCCTTCGGCCTTTGTACGCTCCGGCCTTCATCAGGATCTGTCTATATTTCTGAGATGAGGTATTGTACCTATTTGCAGTATTTACATTTTTGGACTGTTGCCTTCATCTTTATGGTCATATTCACGGCCTTTCGACCGTTGTTGCTCCGGCCATCTTGCTAGGCCACAAAAAATCTCGTAATCCGGCCAAGCATAGAAAAGAATACAATATGGGATCCAGTAATACCGAGTACTCGAGAAAAAACAATAATAACGAAAAATTGTATTATGAGCTCAGAAAAAAAAATGTAACTAAGACATAAATCCTAAATCTTCAAATATTCAAATGTAATGTCAATCGACATCTTCTGATTCCTTGATCCTGATCCTCGTCCTTCTCTTTATCCTTTCCTCAAACACCACTCTTTACTCTTGCTCTCACTCTCTGTAACCCCTTGCAAGCTAACGACACTTCCGTCTTCCTTGGGGTGAAATGCTTAAAAAAAAGAAGTTAGCAAGAGTTCGCCATTGTTGGTTGAAGTTTCAATTTCAAAAACTGATGACTTCTTGCCCTTAAGTATCAGTGGTACTTAACAATGCTTGAGGGTCCAGTAAAATCCCCATTGTTGCACAGATTTCCGGGGTTTCTTTTTCAGCTATAGAAATTTTACTTCATCCTATGTAGAATTTCTCTTTTTCCAAGACAACGAAAAGCTGGAAAAGGCATATCGGAGAAAGCAATTAATAAGCGAAGATAGAAGTGTTTAACACCTGTTTCAGTGAAATGGAAAAAACAAAACTTTATGAATTTCAAGTTTTTTTCATCTGTACTACCATACATCTTAAAATAACAAACAGAATTCATATTTATGATTGTCATTAAAATATAACCTGTCTTTGACCGAGTCTTTCATTACTGGCAATTTGGGCCGCTCAATTGAAGCAGTTTAAGTTTAAAGTCAGCCCATCCGAAAATCAACATTAATAACAACATTTGCGTGCAACTGAGACATCTCTTCAAATGGGGGGTTAACAATTTGAATAGGGGGTGGCCCTGAAACGGGAAGTGTATAATAATAAATACTATTGTAATAATTTAAATTATTTATTTTAAGTTTTATGAAAGATATATATTCAAAAACAGTAAATAGTAAAACGTTGCTTAGAGTTATAATGGACAGGAAGTAGTGGAGAGCCATTGTAAATTTGGACTCAAAACCGGCACTAAAGAATTATCTATCAAACAAAAAAATATTTCATCGAAATCCGAAGAAACCTGTGGAAATTCTTAAACAACATCCGATCACACATACATACATACACACACACATTTTGAGAGTTATAGATATAGATATAATTGATTATATAAATATAACTGTGTACTAATAAATAATATTATTGTAATAATTTAAACTATTTATTTTTATTAAAGTTTTTATGAAAGATATATATCCAAGAACAGATAGGAAATAGGAAAATGTTGCTGAGATTTATAATGAACAGGAAGTAGTGGAGAGCCATTGTCGCCAACAATTTAGACTCAAAACCGGCATAGAAGAATTATCTATCAAACAAAAAAAATTTCCTCGAAATCGGATGAAAGCTGTGGAAATACATAAACAACATCCGATCATATATTCACATACACACGTACATTTTGAGAATTATAGCTATATATATAATACAATATAGATTGCAATATTTTATTGCTTCGCTCAAATATTTAACGATGTGACAGAAGAATTTATTGTCGTAGAATTCACTATTAAGATACATTAGACAAATTCAAATTAGAAGCCGGGTATATGTAGGTTTTTGCGACGTAAAAAAAAATATGTTCGTTTTTAATTAGGGTGACATTTGTAAAATCAAATGATGGCCAGTTTTATTCTGGCGTATTAAAAGTCTGTTTAAATTGGCTGTTCAAACGTACGTCCAGCTTGTGTTCACTGATACCGGCTTCTTAAACTTCCAGATGTCTCTCCAATTAAAAAAGAAAAAATACGAAGAAGGATAAGAAGACAACTATGAACACACGTCAAGAACACAATATTACATCACCAACCTTTATTAAATTCATTATAAAAGATTGTAAATGATGTTTATTTACCACAACCGGCGCTTACGTAAAAACGTCCCCAAATGAACATAGGGACATCCCTCAAATATAAATAATGCCCACTAAACACATACTCATACTTACGAATATGCATTAGCATCCGAATCCCACAGAGACAACCTACTATCATAATACACTTACACTATAAAGCAATATTTACGTTTTTTTCAATAAGGCTTGGAATCCGAAAATTATTTGGAGCCTTGAAAGGACGCCTTATCTCTCCTTGGGTTCAAGACTCCATAAATTATACTAACGCTGTTTAACAAGTCAAATGCATGTGAAGCCTGCTTAACCAATAAAAATAAACCAACGCAAAAAATAGCAGGAGTTTTGTTCAGCAACAGACGTCTGATTTTATCATTTTTTTCATCATCTGATTCAGTCAGTTATGTGCCATGCGTGATACACGCTAAGGCGATCATGTATCTTTCGATACATGACTGACGAGGCAGATCTTTTTCCGCAATCGGTTGCCATTTCTTTCTGTGGTAGACCAGTTTCCATCCAAGGCTATAGAACCCGGCCTGTCCCGTAATTTACCCAGAGATGAGCAGAAAAGACGATAATTCATACCTTCCCAAGAGTATTAGCACGTAAATGAATTTAATGGATTCGACTGGAATTCGAACTCAGCTCTCTGATTCACCAATCATAGACGTTGACCATTACTCCATCGTGCCTCTGATTATCTAATTATTAATTGTAATGAATTCAGGCGTTAGTTGGGATGCCCTTATCATTATTATTAACATAATATTTTACTTTTTTTGTGCGTCTGCTTTTGTATGCGTGTGCATGTGTACCTGTGTGTGTGTGAGTATATATATATATATATATATATATATATATATATATATATATATATATATATATATATAGAGAGAGAGAGAGAGAGAGAGATAGATAGATAGATATAGATAGATAGATAGATAGGTAGGTTGGGACAAGTGGACTAGTTGTTAGAATGTTCATTTTCTGACATGAAACCTGGGTTCAAATCTCTCCATGATCGATCTGTCAGACTTCCGGAGGGGCTGATCCCATCGCGTGCAGGACCTTTGGAAAGTGCCTGAAAACCATACCACGAGTTGGGCCAAGCCTTGTGAGTGAAATTGGGAAGACGGAACCCTTGGGAGCCGTCGGTGGTTGTCTTAAGCACGAAGTCAAAGTCATCGTGACCGAGGGTTTGAGTGTGCTGGCCTTGTTCAAACTGTTGATCACGCTCGATAACGCGCGCTCTCCCATAAACTGTAACTAAGGTCCGCTCAGCATATTTGCTGTATAATCTACAAGTGGTGGGGCTCAGTGGGTAAAACTACCAGTGGCCCGCTATTATATATATATATATATATATATATATATATATATATATATATATATATATATATATATATATATGGGGTGGATGTGTTTGTGTGTGTGTATAATGTATATTTGGGCAGCAGATCGTTATTCAGTTAAGTTTTATTGAGTAATATAGACATATATCTATTTTCATAATAACCCTTTCTAGTTTTTTTTTGGGGGGGGGGATATTATTACTTTGTTGATGTTAAGTTGAAATTCACCATGAAAGACCTAATTTACCCCTGAGCAAAGATCTATAGTACGAAAAGAAAGATCGAAAGTACCTGTGTAAGGAAAAACTATGGCGCCTTCCTTGATGAATTTTAGTTCAACATCAAGAAGCTAATTATGCAACTAGAAAGGATTATTGCAAAATTAACTAGAAATAATCTATCTATATTTTTTTAATGAGACATATATAAAACATATAAACACATATATATGAGGAAAGAATTATAGTACGAAAAGAAAGATCGAAAGTACTTGTGTAAGGAAAAACTATGGCGCCTTCTTTGATGAATTTTAGCTCAACATCAAGAAGGTAATTCGGCAACTAGAAAGGATTATTGCAAAAACACTAGAATATATATATATATATATATATATATATATATATTTTTTTTTTTTTTAATGAAACATATATAAAACATATATACACACATATATGTGTGCCCATGTATTTGGCTGTGTGAGTAATGGCGTAGGACATACGGGTTAAAATGAATAGTTGATTTACCCACGCCATGAAGATTAATGGAGGATGATAATGACAAGTAAACACACGCATAATTTTAAGAAGAACGAGATTAGGTACTTATTTCGTAATTTACACGCTTGAAGTTGTGTCGGTTGCTCGTTGCTCGGAAAATAAATCAGACATCTGGCACGTCTGCAATTTGGCGGAATTGTCATGAACAGATTGAATGAGCTAACAGACAATAATATTCAAAACTGTTTAAAAAACGTAAGAGATTTGGTTGCTCACAGAATAGTTATGCGGTTGCATTCATTCAAAAGTAAACGAAGAGATATGGTCTGAAATGATTATGCTTTCTTGGATTGTTGATGGAAGACATCTCAAAATGGCGCGGGCTTGGTTAAAAGCTGATAATATAATTGGCGAATATTTCAAGATGGATGCGTGAACGAAACGTTTCAAATGGCTCCAGACATTTCTCTTCTGTTAATTTAATTTTTCCTCATTTTATATCAAAACTGATTTCACATAGGCTAGCTGTTTTCTTCTCTTTCTTTTTCTCGGCTCAACGCCTAATTTAATTGGATCAAAAGCAACTTCACATAAGCTCACGAATTTATGTCCGTCTTTTCTCAGCTTTCGGGCTAATGTTTATGAAATTAAAGTTTTCATTGGTCCAAAGAAAATTTCAAATAGGGCCGCGAATTTCTTTCCATGTTTTTTTCTCAGCTCGCGCGAATTTCAGGGAGTAGATAAAAGGAGTTATTATTATTTCGTACTCACTACTTATCCTGATCAAACCAAACCCATAATTATATTGGCCATACAACTACATGCCTATCTACGCGACTCACATTACACCTACACGACTATAGTTTTATTAGGACTCATTTAAACACGTAGAGAGACCTACCAAAATCCATCCGCAACATACTATTAGAAAATAAAAATATATCCACATGTAAAAATGATTAAAAATAATGAAAGCGCAAATAATAAAAAAGGAAGAGCCAACACTCAATAACATTAACTATGAACACGGTCACAATGTGTTGACCGTGTTTGGGAAGCGCAACATTCCTATAACTTCCGACACATACATAAAAAACACACACCCATTTTAACGTAATATATACGGATGTATAAAAACGCCAGCAACCAGAGGTCTTAATTCATTAATGAAGAACGACGTGTCATTAGTGGCGGCGGCTACTGTTTTGAAATTACCTTTTTCTCTATAGTGCTCGATCGAATAACGAGAGAAGAAAATCACATAAAGTGGTGATGTTAATAAAACAGTGCTCAATGTATTACAACAGAGCTATTAGGTATATTTTAATAAATATACATTTTATCCCTCACCGATAGCACGACGTGGAGTTTAATGCACAATGTAATCTTCAGGTGCTGAGTCTGGACTGACAGTCGTACAAATTAAATTTAAAAAATATATCTCTTTACCGTAATGAAGACGTAGTTAAGTATTATATAAAGAGAGAGATCACTTAAAAAAAGACTGTAGACCTTTAAAAAAAATTTTAATTTTTTTTCAAAATATTCCTTAAAATTAAAAAAAAAATATATTTCTCAAAACATTTTATTTGGCAATAAAAATAACCATGTTTAGTAAATTAACATAAACGATTTATATCTGTTTATAGTTGTATTTTTATTTTATTTTTCAGAAGTGGATCATCAGTTATTTAATTAAGGAGAGCTTACTTAATCATAATTTAAGCAAAAAATAGTAATATAAACATGTAGATCCAGATTAATTTACAGTTATCAATTTTTATTACAATCACAGTTTAGATTTTAGTATATATTACGGTTTATTAAATATTATAATTTATTGTTAGTAATTACGGTTTGATTTTTAATATTAATATGAGTAATATTAGACTATTAAACAAAAACAAAACATTTACCCAAACGTTTAATGTTTAAACAAATAACTTAAAAATATGACGAATTTAATCCATTTCCTAATATCTATCTATCTATCTATCTATCTATCTATATATATATATATATATATATATATATATATGTATAATTGACTCTCGCGTCGGTTTCGACGTATGAGGACTCGTCAGCTTAATTGATTCAGTTATGAAATTTTGTGCGATAACCTTAAGTGTCACTTAAGACCCGCAAGTGTTTTACAAAGGAGGCCGCATTTGAAGCAAGAGTGAGGATTGTAGGATGAGATCACTGTTAGACTGGTTGACCTCTTAGATCTTGCTCTCGCTTCTTGAAAATAACTCAGACAAGCAGATTGAAAACTGCTGAGTCCACTAAAACACGTTGATCTCCATTCTACTCGCTCCAAGGCTAAGCGCCCAAGGGTGTTATGTGGTATATTGACTGTTGACATGTTGCTTTTCAGCTTGTCTTTGTATCTTAGCCATGGGCGTCCTACATTCCTGTGGACATGATTTAAGTAGCTGTATATTAGGATTTTGGTGTGACATTCTCAAGACATGACCGGTCCACCGTAACTGATTCCTCCAATATTACACCTGTTAAACAGGTCTATGTTAGATGTCCTATCTTGAAGGTTAACTCCACAGATTGCACGCAGACAGCTTTTATAGACATACACATCCAGATGGCGTGTATACTACCTGTATGGAGTCCACGACTCTGATCCGTACAATATATATATATATATATATATATATATATATATGTGTGTGTGTGTGTGTGTGTGTGTGTGTGTGTGTGTGTGTGGATAAAGGTAAAAGGAATATATTTTCACACTTTCTTTACCGACGCGTTTCGTCCTCTGATGGATTTTATCGAAGCAAATATGAGGATTTTACGTGGCAATAAGAATTTATAAACGAAAGTAAAACATATCGTAATGTTTTCAAAATAGTTAAACTTAATAAATATTCTTCTGGCTGTGAATGTCAAGGTAAATATATAAGCTGCTAAGTGATGTAATTTAATGCCTAAATCACTAATTTGAGTTAATGCTGTCATTTTTTAAATTATTTTTTTATTATTATTAAGAGTATCGTACTTGTAAGAAGCGAGCGATTAGATAAGGCATAAATCAACGACGATTAGTAGAAGGATGACAAACCACGTAAGTGATCTCAATGTGTCTGCGTGATTGTGCGTGTCGAAATTGTTAATTATATTGTTTGATACACTGATGAATTTCATCACTAATTTCAACCTTCCGATAAAACGTTTTTATCTGTAATTACTGCTAACCTCGCATCGTCATTATCAATTCTTTCTTCGTCCAGAAAATAGGTTAATCTATGATGGCAATTAGCGTCATCTAAAGAATTTGCCGAAATATCAACATTGGCACAAAATTCACCATAATTGTTTGTTTGTTTTCATTTTCTTAATTTATACTTTCATTTATTGTCTTCACATTTCCTCAGCTGTTAAGATTTTCTGCTATAATTATCTATATTAACAGACTGTAACTAATTTATATAGAATTAATATGTGCTGCTGAGAGATTATTGATAAAATCCAAAAGAAGGATATGTTATATTACTGGTCCTGACTTGGCATTTCGGCTCCGGTCCCTTTCATACTGCCATAACGTAGCTGTCCTTTGCCTTTTATATACATACTTTCATGGTAATTTTTCTGATTAAATTTCTTCTATGGGAGCTAGACTTTACGGATTTCAGCGCAGTACTAGATTGGCGGCAAGCTCTCATCATGTTACTGTCGAAATGGCTAGATGTATTGGTCAGTTCTATAGTAAGAGTTTCTTTTCTCGCGTTTCTCGCTTGTAAAACACTCTTCCGGCTTTTTACTTTCCAGTCACCTTCAATCTTCAAAAAATTAAATGCATCTTTGTGAATCTTTATCTTCTGTTATCATAGTTTCTGTTCTTTTATTGTTCTCGCCCGTTAATATTGTTTTTTCTTTTTCTTATATTCTTTCACACTCAGCAACTCTGTGCATATTAGTGGCTTCGTTGCCTTAACTAGGTTGCGATGCTCAATAAACTTCTACAAGCGATATCATATCTTAACTAATAACCCTATATGGAAGATGACCGAAATATGATGAAATAGAACGTCAGATATTTCAGAAATCCGTCTTTTCCTAACATATATGAAGCAACACATATTTCTGTTGGTTGGAAGTGATTTAAAGATTGTGCACTTCTTTCTTCTCCCACCTTTTTTTTTCTGACAAAGTGTGAGTGTGTTTTAATCAGAACATTTTAACGACCATATTGGGCAGACGATTTCAGCCGCCATATTTAAATAATTAGCTGGCGAGTACGGTATTGTTCAGCTTGTTAAATAATTCGAACGCTGCGAGGAAAGCAAACTACGTCGCGTTCTCGAATAAGTTGTTTTGCTATTACACAATTTACGCTTAGAAAAATGAAGTAGGCGCGTCAATTCAAAATCACATCGGAGAAAAGGACGATAATGAGGCGTGTTAGATTTTTTTTAAAGAAAAAATCAGTTCATAGCGAAGCGTCATTGTGAATGTTTTTTTTTGTTTTTTTTTTTAAATTCAATTCATATAAAGAAAACGTAAAAGACCCGAATATTTTCTTCCGTTAAAATGGCTTCCTAATATGGAAAACTACCAGGGCTAGTTAGAATTTGTTTTTAACTAGCTTCCTTACTGTTTTTTTTATAAATAATAAAATAGATATCAATATGAAATTACTGCTCTCTTTTATGCATTTCTTGCAGGAACTATAAAGTTAGAAAAGCGTATATATATATATATATATATATATATATATATATATATATATATATCCCTTGTCTGTGTACAATGTTGTAACAGAAACTTACATGTTCTAATGTAACAGTTTATAATATATGAATGATAACTCTAACATTTTTAAGCATTTAAAAACAACATGCCTGGCCACACACAAAATTCCGGAAAATATCCTTAAACATGAAAATAAACAAAAAACTATAAATTCTTGAACATGAAAAAAATAAACAAAAAAATAGACTAAAAAACATTGAAATGCTATATACATAAAACACTTTTAAACCAACGGTTTCAAAATAGACTATGAAATCTCCACATGTGTGACGTCACGAGATGCGGTGCGATTTTCGCTTTCAGCGTCTTATATGCACGTGTTTGTCGTTGCTTGGAAGTCTTCCATGTAAACAGAAACAGACTATCATCACTGTTTTGTCCGTGTATTGCTTAATATATTGTACTGTAATTGTGATCTTTGATAATGGCTTATGTAAGCCGAAAGCTTAGATTGGATTAAAATTGTAATTTTCTTTCTTCGTTTAATGATAATGTTATTAAGCTTATCAGACGTTATGAAATGAATTTACATAAAAAAAATAGACAGCGATTGTCTATATTATCTAATGAAACAAGCATCAATATATATATATATATATATATATATATATATATATATTTGGTTTCAAAATTAAGATCAGTTGAATTTTTCTAAATGCTTTATTTATTTATTTATTTATTTTTAACTAATGAATGCTATACTGTTATTTTCAAAAATAAATAGACAAAATTGGGTGTAACAGAAATGGAGGAGGGGTATTTGAAGAAGAAGAAAAGCATAGGGCTTATAAAATTATCCTTGGGGAGGTAATTGAAATGTACATTACATTTGTATCCTATAATATCTTTCTTTTATCATATGAGGCTTCTACAGATCCTTCTCCTCCCTTTCTATTACACGCAACGTCGTGTGTTTTTTTTTATTTATTTTTGAAAATCATAATATAGCGTTCATTAATTATTTTAAAAGAATAAAGCGTTAAGAGGTCATTTGATAAAAAATCGCCTGAGGATAACCGTAAGTTTGAAACCAAGGTAGCGGAACCAACTGACCTGATTTTAAAGTTAAAAGCTCTACATTTTATTTTTAATTTGTTTTATTTTTATACGTCTATTGAGCAGTTTTTAATAACAATGTTGCCTGCTCTGATTAAACTCTGACCACTAACCTTTTATATATATATATATATATATATATATATATATATATATACATATATATATATACACACACACACACACACACACACATATATATATATATATATATATATATGTGTGTGTGTGTGTGTATTGATAGTTGCCCACTCGTATTTGAAGATACCTGTCTACTAGTGCGGCTAGCCAATCCCTATTGCAGACGCTTTCTCAGCCGCATTTGTGCTTATTGAACACCCAGACAGACCACCTGCGAGTTATACTGCAACTATGCCGAGAGGACCTTAGTTACAGTTATGCGTGTTATCTAGTGTGATCATCAATTTGAACGAAGCCAGCACGCTCAAGTCCTCAGCCACGATGACTTATGTCTTCATGCTAGCACAGCTGTCGACTGTACCAAAGGGATCTGTCTACCCATTCGGGGTATGGTTTTCAGGCACTTTCCAGTGGTACCATATTCTGGATCGACCCCTCCAGTCTGATAACATCTTTCCTGACCAGTCTTCCCTGGTGAGATTCCATGGTCAGGTTCTAAACACTCGACCATCTATCTATCTATCTATCTATCTATCTATCTATCTATCTATCTATCTATCTATCTCATTCCGTTCATTATCTATCTATCTACCTGCCTATCTATCTATCTTATTCCGTTCATTATCTATCTATCTATCTATCTATCTATCTATCTATCTATCTATCTATCTATCTATCTCAGGAATATCCCATAAATCTCGCCCCTTGCTTGATTTTCATCTTTAAAAAATCAAACCCCATTTCAAAGTTACAAGATTTCGGGACGTCACCGAAATCCAAGAAAATGAAATTTGGCCGCCGTTTCCCAAAAAGTACTTTCAGGAATACTCCCATCTAACGACGCTGGATAATAAGTGTGATTTCAAAAGGGGACTTCTTCGAAGGATATTAAATGTCGAATTGATATTTGTTGTAGTTTTCTTTTATAGCACCAGTCTCGATACATTTTCATTCAGCTATATATATATATATATATATATATATATATATATATATATATATATATACATATTGAGGAATCGCAGAGCTGAGTTTGAATTCCAGTCGAATCCATTACATTCACTTACGTGCTAATACCCTTGGCAAAGGTGTGAATGCTCTTCTTCTCCCCTCCAGCTATGGGTAAATAGCAGGACAGACTGGGTTCTATAGCCTTGGATGGTAACTGGTCTAGGAGAAGGACAACTCTGAATTCAAAACCTGCGGAGGGTCGTTTGGGGATCTTGTGGCACGTAGTGCACCAGGGTCTCTCCTTTTGGCCCTTCAAAAGTGTGGATGGTCCTGCACAAAACCTTCACCACTATAATCAAATCTCATGTGCTGTTGTAGGGCTGTCGGTTTCCTGGTACTGATCTGTTTGACACTCATACGTCGAATTCGACAGGAGAGTCGACTATATATATATATATATATATATATATATATATATATATATATATATATATGCGTGTGTGTGTGTTCGCGCGCCCGTCTGTGTTTTCGATGACAATTTTTCCTACCACTACCATAAAAATAGCAATATACGCAATCATATATAAATCCATAATTTTAAAAGTAATCAGTTTGTTTGATGATAGCAAATAGCGTGAAACCCAGTATTATATTCTTGCATCAATCCAACTATATATATATATATGTATTCTGGTAAGGATTTGTTCAATATATTGTAATAAAATCAGCATGAATTCTTCCTTGTTTGGAGTGGGAGTATTTTTTAGCCAGTGAGATGTTTTGATTTCTTGCATTGTGTTTTCCTTCTTGCAAAATATAAACAAACGCCGTGCGCTTGAAACAAAAAATATTTGTGCGTTCGAAAAAAAGTATAATGGTGAATTAATACACATAAAACATCAGGTATATTACAGTGTGTTGGTCAAAATGCTTTATGACTAACTGAAAATGAAAGTGCTTAACTGTACAGGACCGAAATTTTAATAGTCAGGGTTGATTTTGTTTGATTTGGTTTGTTTTAAGGCGTATCAACCTCAATGAGTTATTTAATGCCGATAAGATTTTTATTGTTGGTAATATTTTCTTTCAAAAAAATGTAGTGCTGCTATTTTTTTTTCAAAAAAAAAAAAATACTGCTGGTAATAATCTTTTACAAAGATGTATTGCTAGTATTAATACCTATGTTTACACTTTCATAGTGTTTTGATCCCAGTATGAGGGTCAACTATTTGCCCATAGCTGGAACCCTAACAGGTGCTACAACCGCAGGATGTAATTGATCGTCATACCCGGTGCCCGGGGTTGAATTTGTAGTATTAAGAAGTGCTCAATACAAGTGTGAAAAAAAATAACATGTAGTACTTTTAAAGTTAAAAATAGGGAGATCAGTTGATTTCGCTACCTTGGTTTCAATCTTACGGTCTCCTCAGGCGATTGTATCAATATTTATAAAAAACTAATTCGCCACCCACTAGGACGGTGAGACGCTTTTGAACTCTATCGATGGTGGAAAGGAAAGATTGTGCAGCTCCTGCCCATATACGCCAGCAGTATACAATTTTCTTTCTGATCTGGCTATTGTAAAGGTAGACGATAGCAAGAGGACTAGATCGGTAAAGGGGACCCGATCATTTTTCCAGTATCTTTAACGATGGATCGTATATAGGAATTGCAACTGGCATTTGGGTTGAGGTTTCGTAATAGACGCCCAAGGCATGGGTTTTGTGCTCCCTGATAGAGCATCATTCATCGGGATCGGTTCTGGGTTTGGTGGGCGATGATGAAACTTCGCTACTTTTCGTTAGGGTGTGTCTAAAATTGTAACCATCCTCTAAATGATAATAAATGCAGGATTTATTCTCTTTTAAACAAGATTAATCGTTAACATTAAAAAAAATATTAATGTTGATTGAATTACAAAGAAAGCTAACGATTTAAATTAAATATTAAAATGTTAAATGAAATGAAATATTAATTATTTACACTATTTAACATGTTCGGAATGTTGTCTTCATCTTCGTTGCCATAATGAAAACGATTTGGTCGTTGTACACTCGAGCCCCTTTGAGGTGATTGGAATTTTATTTCGGCCACCTAGGACGCGGATGTAGTTTATCGTCTTACCCAGGACGCGGATGTAGTTTATCGTTATACCCAGGACGCTTGTGTTATTGAAATTGAACGTTTTGAAGGTATTTTTTTCTTTAATAATTTTTTTTTAAAAGATGACAAATTGCCAGATCTGTTCGTAATTGAAGGAAAGCAAGTTCGTGTGTAAAACCCGGCAGGTTCTAGCTTGTGTTGTTCGATGATATTGATGGATAAAAATATCGGAAAATGAAATTGAGCAGCTAAGGGCAGAGGCGTGTGAATGTCAGCAATCGTTTAGGCTCTGATCGATATACATGTTCGACATTTTAAGAGCAGAATATAAGTAAGATCGATTTGTATGTGTGTGTGTGTGTTTGTGTGTGCATGTGTGGGTTTGGGTTTGAAGAATATCTGGAAGGTTTCGCGTGGTGTAGAAGGAGACAGAAGTCGGCTAGACAGTAACTAAAGAGATTTAGCGCCTTTTTTTGTTTTTCTTCCCTTTTTTCTTTTTAAATAGATCGAGGTCTGGGCAATGTTCTGGAATAGATCTGGAGTGGAACGGAATCGAAGGCGCCCCGTAATCGTCTAAGACCTGAGGTTAGCTGAATATAAGTATTTGTGAGGAGAAGATTAGTCTGACCTTCCGGTTACATATAAAAAAAATATGATTTCTCTTTAGGTATTTCTTCTTTTTCTTTTCTTTTCAATTCGTTTTGTTTCGACAGAAAATTCAAAAGATATTTCAAGAATTTCTCTAATATAAAGAGCAATGTTTGTACAATGCTTTTATACTTCCTTCCGGTGACTACGCGAGAACTTAATAAAGAAAAGGGTCCAAAACGAACATAGAAATAAAGGCTAAGAAATGTTAGTTTCCTAAGCACTTTCCACTTACTCGTGATACCTCAGACAGCCTCCCACTTTATATTACTGTAGCCTAACCCAGAGGCCAGGTTGGTTCTCAAGGTGCAATGTCTTCCTATCAAACTTTTGTGACTTAAAAATTATCTTTTGGTCAGATCGTTACCAACGAATTAAGACCATTAGGATGTCTATCAGTAAGCAGATTTTAGTCACAGGTTGTATACTGCTATATATGAGCGAGACAGAGATGAAATATAGTTGAGAGGATAGATGAATGGTCTAATGGGCGTCTTCCTTTTCTGTCGATGCGTTGCGATCTTCTTGACACCCGGCGTCACTTTCCGCCACTCTACGTCAATCTGCCCTGTTCCAGAATAGCGACCACTGTCTTGTAGAGAACATTGTTCTTTGTCTTGAAATTTTTGTCTCAAAAAGTGATATGTCCCGAAAAGGGATATATTTGAACGAAGTAGCTAAGTGGTTTTGGCTACTATAACCAAGTAAAATATGGTAGCAGTAATCGACTGGTACGCGTCGTAGCCGCAGGTAAGAAGTGTACATCAATGGCGTAGTCCAATGGGCGTCGTTAGAGACTTAGCTCTCCTACACGTCCGTCGAGATTTATGACGGACACCATATTCTAGTGAGTGGGGGACACCGGTGTACGCATATTCCATTATATCAAATAGTAATTTATATTCATTCAGTGACCTTCTTTGTCCGAGCCGATTGCCATGTTACTTGATATCGCTATATTACTTCAGTTATAGTCCCAGGATTTAAATTAATAATAAGGACCGCATGATGAAAAATGCAGGTTTAATTTTTTTTTTATCCGGCCCATCTCAGGGGAATAAAATATCGCAAATTGACATGTTTATGGTTGGAATCAAAAGTGTACATATGATTGAGACTACCAGAAATATCTGGCTCCTCCTAAGATGCTCTAACTTTGCAAGAGTAGGACCAGATCAACAATGGTATATAGAGTTCTTATCCAGACTTTATTTTTACAATTCTCCCTCACCAGATCGGATAGATTCCAAACGCGTCGATGCGGCTTTAAAAGTGATTAATTACTTTTCACCTTACATCCCCTTTCCCCAGAGACCAAATGTCGCAAGCCTATCTCAATTCTATTTCTATTTGCATGGAAAATGTTTCCAGTAGGTATATTCATTATTTCCATCAGTTCAGGCCTTAACAGCTAAAATTTTCTCTGCTGCTTCCCCAGAGATGAATTATTCTTATTTCCTTCATATTCACTGAAAATAAGAAAGTTCTGTTCGGACAGATTCTTTCCAAGAATCGCTAAATTATAGAACAGACTCCCAGAATGGTGAATCCTTGATCATGTCAATCTTACCCTCTTGAAGTCAATCGTTTTCTTTCCGACATATCATCATAAATTGCACTTCTATTCTCATCCTTTTATGTTTATGCAACAACCCCATTCAGTACCCATATACCTTAAGTGGCTCTTGGGCCTTGAAAAATTATAAAGAAAATTGCTCATCTCTGGGAAATACTGTGGGCATTAAGCATTGGCCCGGATCATCTCCCACGTTGCAATGAGTATGGTGATGCTTAGACGAGATCGACCCCCAGGAACCTCCCCAACTTATAGCAATGAGTATGGTGCCAAACATATTCGTGCATTCACTCACACAAAATATGGCATAAGTTTAAAGTCGGAATCTCATGTTTGGGTAAAATATTCCTTGGGTAGAGATCAGACATTGAACTTGCCTCTCCCATTTTAAACGAGTTGTCATTTATGGATTGATTTGTTGGGACAAATTTTCTGATGTTCATTTATTTCAGCCGAAGTATTCTACGGGTTTCCGCAGGTGTCTGTCACAGATGTTAGCTTTCATGAAAAGTTTAACGAAAGATTTTATTTAAATTGCAATGGGATAGTATACCTCTTTCGCCTGTCATATGAGATTTTTTGCAAAGTTTAGTTTAATTCCATGTGCTTTCAAGATGTAAGCGATCATTGTTACCGATACATAATGGAGTACCGGTATAGGAATTAAGGTTAGCCAGAAGCACCCCGAGAATCTAGGCCTATTAACTACGGTAACCGAAAATGCATGAATTCTAATAAAATTTATATGTGTCTAGTGCAACCGGTCACCGAAAATGAACGATTTTTAAACTCTTTAAAACAATTCAGTCGGCTATATGCTATGCGTGATACACGCTTAGGCGATCATATATCTTTCTATGCATGACCGATGAGGCAGGTTTTTCCCCACAGTCGGTTGCCATTTCTTTCTGCCGTAGATCAGTTGCCATTCAAGGCTATAGAACCCTGTCTCTCCTACTATTAACCCATAGCTGGGGTGGGGAGAAAAAGAGGATTAATAACCTTTCCAAATGGTATTAGCACGTAAATGAATGTAATGGATTTGACTGGAATTCGAACTAGGCTCTCCGATTCCTCAATCCGAGCCACTATCCATTACTCCACCGTGCCTCCTCATTATCAGTCAGTTATGTGTCACGCTTAGGCGATCATGTATCTTTCGATACATGACTGACGAGGTAGATTTTTTTCCCGCTGTAGGTTGCCATTTCTTTCTGTGATAGACCAGTTGCAATCCAACGCTATAGAACCCGGTCTGTCCTGCTATTTACCCATAGCTGGAGGGACAAGAAGAGGATTCATACCTTTCCCAAGGGCATTAGCACGAAAATGAATGTAATGGAAAATTACATGTCTATAATGTCACCCCTTATTTTTGCTGCAAAAAATGATTATAAAACTGGATTTATATATGAATATATACTTCGTTGGGCATGTCAGTCTTTACCGGGCGGGGAGCTAATTCCCATAGACTTAACCCCCTTCACGCCGTTAGGTTTCGCATAATCTGAGTTGTTAGCCATGTTTTTTCTTGGGATTGGTAGTGGAGTGATTTCCCGTTGTCTTCTTCGCGAAGGTTTGTGGAGAAATCACCTTTAGTTAGATGGCCGTTGACTCAGAGTTCCACAAGTTTCTGGGACACATACTGAGGAAGAAAGGCCTGGAGAATCTGATACTCACGGGTCGAATAGAGGGAAAGAGAGACAAGGGAAAACAAACGGTGACATACTTAGCGGATTTAAGCAAGTGGATGACAGAACTTAGTCTGGGGGAGGAAGCAGAGGGAAGGCATTTGCTGAGAGCTGCAAGGGATAGAAAGATGTGGAGAGCCATGATCACCTACATCCTGAAAGGACATGGCACATAAAAAGAAAGAATATACTTCGTGCCTCATAAATCCAGATAGAAACGATGAAGAATACATTATTTGGAAGTTTAAAATAACAAAATCCTACCTCAGGAATTAATTCTGGAATAATAGTTCGATCCAGCAGCGAAAACATAGGACACCCGGTGAGGATCGAACTCATTAGCAAGTCGTAAATGCTCGAGCGAGACAAGTTTGCTTACCATTACACCAAGTGGAAGTGCCTAGAATTCTCTAAGCGTGGTTTATCTGTGGCACAATGTTGAATCTATCGCGCTCCCAATAATTGATCTAGCGAGACAAGCTTGTTAAAACTTACAACACGTCGATGTGGCCTAAGAGCACACTTACATGTACCGACACAAGAAGAAAAAAAAACGCTTGCAACTTTCGATTTTTGAATTTGCAAAATCAATTTGATTGTATTTGTTTCCATGGCGAGCATCGTGCAATGCATACCACGTGACAGAGAGGAAAATTAACAGACCACTCAAATCTTTCTATTGTGTTTGAAACCTTTCTGTTGTAGTGAGCTGCTTCAGGGCATTATATACACATGTCGTCAAAGAAAACTTTCGGTAGACGTATTCGATTTCAACAGCACTTTCTTTGCAACTATCGGCAACTACAAAGGAATTGTTTTCAATCACGCTTGCACTGATCGAATCTACACTAGCAAACTTCTCTCATAGATTGTGTCACAACTTGGTAAGGGGATCTGCAATCAGAACTAAAGTGATACTCATACGTTTTATTTACATACTAGTAGTAGAGCCCGGCGTTGCCCGGGGATGTAACAGTAAGAGATAGATCAAGTATCGACCATCATAAAGACTGAAAAATAAAATTGACAAAGGTTATTGTTTAAGGTTGACGAACACGCATGTCTTAATTAGTTTGTTTTTTTTGTTTGTTTTTTTACGAATTGGTCAAACCCAAACTCAAACAAAAACATTGTTTTCAATCGTTATGAGTCTACCGATTGAATAGAATTTTATTATAAACAATTGTCTTGTAAATGGAATTTTTAAAGCATTCTGAATGTAAAAATAAAGAAAAAAGTGTGCAAGACAATAAGAAACACTACCTGCCAAAGAAAAAAGTGAAGTTTTGTTGAAATCGGTTGAAAAATTTAGGAAATCCGATCCCATATATAAACAAACACAGACACACACTCACAAACAACCTGGGTTTTATAATAAGTATAACTCGATATGAGTTGTCCCCCTTTCATTCTCGTGATGCCGATTAATCATGTTTTCAAATTGATTTCGTGCAAAAATAATTGTGTTTTTCCAATTTTTGTTGCTGTCAGAACCACCGCAAGGTAATTTTACATAGTCCTGTGAAGTTTTGTTGAAATCGGTTGAAAAATGTAGGAAATGCGATCCAATATATAAACGAACAGACACACACAACCTGGGTTTTATTATACGTATGATAAACAAGATGGCCGACAAGATACTTCCGTGTCTAAAGAAAAGATAGAAACGGTTCTTCCGTTTACTTAGTTCTCGGTTAAAACAGATTGTAGTGATTTTCCAAGCGTAGCTTAGATGTGGCACAAGGCCGAAACTATGGGGCACCCAGTGAGGATCGAACTCACTACTCAGTCGTAATTGTTCTAGCAAAAACAAGCTTGCTAACCATTAAACCGCCTCGAGGTACCCTTGGTTAAAACAGATTGCATGTAAATTCACTCCTCGTTCTTTCTTTCTTTCTTTCTTTCTTTATTTCTTTCTTTCTTTCTTTCTCTATCCCCTTGTGTCTACTAAAATATCCCCTCTCACTTTACACGCACTTACATACTGACAAAAAATCGAACTTACATACATACAAAAAAAAAAACCCGGGGGGCTCGAGAACCTGGTTTTAAAATCTGGCAGCCATATCGCATTTTTAAATAAGACCTCATGATAAACGCTCTCCTCTCATATCCATTCCTTGTAAAAATTATAGTTACTAAATAGATTATAAGTATTTTAAAACGGGAAGTTACTTTTCAGTCACCCTGTATATCAAACGATGCATCAAAATCTGAATGCAGCTTCTTCTTCGGTCCCCGTTTAATTTAAAAGACACAATTTAACTAGTTATCCCAGATTCTCAATTGATCCAAATTAATTCAAAGACCCCCCCCATTTCTTTTTTGTTTTATCAGCGACCCAAGGCTAGAAGGCTCTTGTTGATCCCTCTAGATCCCCCACCCCTTGCTGCTGCCTATGCCAAGCCATATGTAAATCCATCAGTGCCAAGAACGTTTGAAATACGAGGGATGCTGAAAATGATAGCACCCCAAATGTTATAAGGAGACGTAGATGAAGATCAAAGCTATTTATGTCAGTGAAAAGATTTCCTTTTAGAGAGTCAGAAGCATAAGTAATGCTGTGCACTATATATGTGGAAACGGTGTGATAAAAGCAGCAACGACGCAGACAACGTCTGAAATGTCTCTAGAATAATCGAGAAGAATCCCACGTGCGATGAGAGACGACACTGGGTGAGAGAACGAAAATATTATTGATTGATCTAAGACATTTCAATAGGTTATCTTTGATCGATGTCGAATTCAGTACAATCTATTTATGTCGGTATAAAATCTATAGATTAGAAGAACTCTTTGTTCTCATCGGAGTAAACGAAGGTTAGATTCGTACATTGCGGTTTTTCACTGCAATAATGCGAAAATAATGCTAATAGTACCGAAATACAAGAGCCTCTCAAGCGAGAGGGCCCTCGACAAGGTTGGAAGAGGAGGCAGCAACAATTGTAAATTATGATGATGAATTTTGTTTGAATTTTTGGGAGGAGGAGTTATGATTTACACTATTTATATTCGAACTATTATCCACATCTTTGGCATTGTGCAAAGACGTATTTTCCTTGGTATCCACATTTTATTCATTAATTTTGACTAATATATGTCTGAATTTATTTGATGAGGAGTTATCATTATTAACACTATTTATATTCGAACTATTGCTCCCATTCTTGGGATACTGTGAAGACGTATTTTCCTTAGTATGCACATTATATTTATTAATTTTGACTAATTTCTATGTCAATATATGTTAATATATCATTATTTACACAATATATATTCGGAATTTTGTCCTCACCTTTGCGATTTTGCACGGATTCATTTTAATTAGTATGAATATTTTATTTATTAATTTTGTCTAATTTCTCTGTGAGTTTCTGGGATGAGGACTTATCATTATTTACACTATTTATATTTGGACTATTGTCCTCATCTTTGTTGTTGTTATCACAACGTTTCGGCCGTTGTGCCTTCCTCAAATTTATTATCGATCTGGGTGAGTTCAATACCTGGGTTCGCTACTGTTTACTTAGAATTCGGCGTGCAGTAAGAGAACAGTATTAAATAAGAGAACGAGACGACAACTCTAAACATGAGCATTGGAATGAGAACTGTCTACCCCCCCCCCCTCGTAGATGAAATAAAAGGTTATTTCAGAATTCCCTGTAGGTTACCCAGATCGGATATACACCTGAGGAAGGCCGAAGGATACAATAACAGAAACGTGATATCAACAAAGATGGCGACAATAGTCCAAATATGAATACAATAAACATGATGATAATATCTAGTATAAATGACGGCTTATCTTGCACTTGAAGAGATTCAGATTTTAGAGGAAGCATCCTCTCAGGAGTCTGTTCAACAAAGCGGCAGTTCATCGCTAAGGTAATGAGGATGATCCGTGCCTGTGTGTGGGTCTTATCTGTAAATATATGAACTGGTGGGGTATTAACAAACATAGCTCCCCAGAAAATAGTCATAGATTAAAGACAATCACCCCGTGTTTCGTATCTGGTAAAGAGGATGTCGGGTAGAAAATTATTCATAACATACAAAGCAACGTAGACGCTTCTTTTTAATATAATGACATGCACCTGGTACAAAGCCCCGGAGCCACTCGAGGTAGAGGATTACAGTGTAAGAGAAACAGTTTATGCCGATAGGTGGAGAAGATGACGGTTAACACTAGAACTGGTTAAGATTATAGGGGTAGGGAAGCATCCTCTGTTCTACAGAGCAGTGGTTCGTGGGAAGAATCTGTTCGAGTGGAACTTGCTACTTATCAATGGAAAATGAAGGGAGAGAAGGTGGTTCGCTACAATGTGCATATCATGACGGGTCCTAGCTGTGAATGTCAGAACTGGCAGGACTAATGAATGTAGTTCATCTGGGTACTTTCCATGGAAGTAGCATTAGAGCAGTGACAGAATCCCGTTTGTGAGAGCAGGTTTGCAGAGTGGAAAATAATTTGTCACCCAGAAGGACACGGAGACGCTTTTGAAGCCTATCGAGACCGGAAAGTGTGGACTGGGTTGCTCTTAACCAAATATGATGGTAGTACTGCATTTTCGGGCTGATCTCTTGTAAATATAGAGGTAAACAGGAGGAGTCAGGTACTTACTTGAGAGGCCCAGGAAATAAACGATTTTTCTTGTATCTTTAGTAATGGATCGTATGCACCAGTTCCACTTGAGGTCTGGGTTGATTTTAAGGTCCAATCGGCACTCAAGGCACGGGCCCTCCCTGGGGGAATATACATTTATCGTGACTAGTGGTAGTTCGGGGTCCGATCGGTCATGACAGAATGTAACTACTTTGCTTTTCGAGACATTGTAACAAACCAGTTGTTCTTTCACTGATATATTAGAGCTTGGTCGTAGGAGAGATCAGCTGCCAATCTCTGGTTATTCAGAGTTTTGGAGGGGCATCATGGTATATGTTTTGGTTTTATTACAATTCTAATCATCGCTTTTTCAAAATAATTAGGTATGAAGGTAATTAAAATAACATCGATGTCAAAGGCAAAAAGATTCTTTGGCACTCCTTTTTTTTCAGGAACGAAGGTCCATTTTTACCAATTTTATTTTATTTCAATAATAATAATAATAACGAAATTTAATTATTACTGTAGAAAGGTTCTTGAACATTTTTATTTATTCTCCTAAGCTACTTTGTAATCATAGGACTAGCGGATTTAGAAATTAAGGTACCCCCTCTATAAAAAAATAAATGCCATGCACTAATAAGATATATTGTCTCAGCAACCCAAATTAGTAGGAGTTAATTAAACCAAAGAAGGCATGAACGCTACTAATTATTAAATGCATAGGATGGTCATAAATATTTGGAGTAAAGCAGTGATTCTTAAGCTTTGTCCTTATTCACACCACTTTCAAACCACCAACACTTCTCGCTCTCCTTTCAAACCACCAACCACTATTCGAAATTTTTTCAAACCACTAACCGTTTCTACCACCTCTTTCATACTATCAACCAATTCTCGCAACCCTTTGAAACCATTGACCGGTTCTATCACCCCTTTCATACCATCAACCACTTTTCGCAAACATTTCAAACCACCAACCACTTCACACAACCCTTTCAAACCACTAACCGGTTCTAGCACCCCTTTCCAACAACCAACCACTTCTCGCACCGCTTCGAACGAACAGGGTGAGGTGCCATTGGGTGCCGATTTGGATTGATTTGACTTAAAAAAGAATTATTCTTACACTCCAAAATATGGCTTCGGCTTAAAAAAACAAAAAAACACAATTGGTTGGTAAATCATAATAAAAGAAATTAAGCTCAGTCTAATGTTTGATACGTGCCTTGGAGCTTAGAATATTGAACTTAGAATATATAATACGAAACACCTTTGTTTGAAAAGTTGAGCTTAGATTGATACGCATTCGTGAGCTTAGAATGTTTGATGGGTGCTCTTGTGTTTAGAATGTTGAGCTTAGAATGTTTCATACTTACTCTGGAGCTTAGAATGATAAGTTTAGAATGTTTCATACATACCCTTGAGTCGTAGAATGTTGACCTTAGAATGGTTCATATGTTTGATACGTACTCTTGAGCTTAGAATGTTCAGATTATAATGTTTTATACGTACACTTGTGTCTTAGAATGTTGTGATTAGAATGTTTCATCCGTACTCTTGTCCTTATAATGTTGAGATTAGAATGTTTGATACAAACTATTGAGCTTAGAATGTTGAGCTTAGAATATTTGATACGTACTCTTGAGCTTAGAATGTTCAGCTTAAAATGTTTATACGTACTCTTGAGCTTAGAATATTGTGTTTAGAATATTTGATACGTATTCTTGAGCTTAGAATGTTGTGCTTAGAATGTTTGATCCAATCTCTTGAGATTAGAATTTTGAGCTTGGAATGTTTGATACGTATTCTTGAGCTTAGAATGTTATGTTTAGAATGTTTGATCCAAACTCTTGAGCTTAGAATGTTGTGCTTAAAATGTTTGATACATATTCTTGAGCTTAGAATGTTTGATTCGTACGCTTGATCATAAAATATCGTGCTTAGAATGTTTGATAAAAACTCTTGAGCTGAGAATGTTGAGCTTAGAATGTTTGATACGTATTCTTGAGCTTAGAATGTTTGATCCAAACTCTTGAGATTAGAATTTTGAGCTTAGAATATTTGATCCGTACTCTTGTGGGGAAGCCGGAATGACGCTTGGGCAATTTTCCACGGTATTGCCTTTAAACACACTTTAAATCTCGACCTAGTTTCACATTCGTTAGCAACGTGGACGCGCTGAAAAATAAAGGCTTTTCGGACTTTTGGCTAAGATCAAAATCTAGTATCTGTTCTTATTATCGTAATCTAATTCACTTTCTCCACTTCTATTTACCCTTCTTTCTTCTGTTAATTATTTCATGTCCTCACTGAAACCAAGTAGTGTTTTCACCCCTCTTTCTGCGTAATCAAAACGAAGTTTTCCATTATTTATTAGGTCGTGCGAACTCACAGTGTCGTTACCTTGTGAAGGTTGCTGAATAGAATAATCAAACGAAGGTTGATAATGAACGATAATACTTAGGACAAGAACAACACATATAAGATTCGCCAGCGGTGCGTTGAAGTAGTAGTCAACTGTAAAAAGTGAGTCAAGTGAATTCCACAATGAATCTCCAATTGCAGGATATCTACCAAACGCTAGTGGCACTCCCGTCTTGCTTGGGGGGGATCTTAAAAAGTTCTCTCTCTCGTGTTTCTAACCCCAAATAACAGCCATTGTCA
Source organism: Acanthosepion pharaonis (assembly GCA_903632075.3). Taxonomy (NCBI): domain Eukaryota; kingdom Metazoa; phylum Mollusca; class Cephalopoda; order Sepiida; family Sepiidae; genus Acanthosepion; species Acanthosepion pharaonis. The sequence goes on along the minus strand of CAHIKZ030002922.1, from coordinate 3,101,792 downwards.
ACCAGATAATAATACTCATTTTGTTCTGTCTATATTTCTGTGATGAGGTATTGTAACTATTTACACTATTTACATTATTCGGACTGTTGTTCACATCTTTATTGCCATATTCACTACGTTTTGGCCGTTGTACTGTCCGGCCTTCTTCAGAATCCTACTATATTTCTGAGATGAGGTATTATAACTATTTGCACTATTTACCTTATTCGGATTGTTGTGCATATCTTTATTTTCATATTCACAACGCTTCAGCCGTTCTATGGTCCGGCCATCTTCCTAGGCCACAAAAAAATCCTAAGCCGTCCAAGCATAGAAATGAATACAATATGGGATCCAATAATACTGAGTGCTCGAGAAAAACAATAATAACAAAAAAATATAAATATGAGCTCAGAAAAAAATGATAACTAAGACATTAGGTTTATAAGTCCCAAAACTTCATACACTGATCTCCCAAAGTGGACACATGGGTCAGTGGATAAAAAAAAAAAAAAAAAAAAAAAAACTTTACCCATAGACTTGTGAGTTCAATACCTATCCACAGAATTGAGTTACTAAAGGGAAATAACTGAAACTGAGAAATCCAGAAGAGGCACGGCACATGGAACTAGAAGTAGAAAAAAATGAGTTCGTTTCGAAATCCCAAAATATATCAGCTGAAGAAGCCCGGAGTGCACAATGGCCGAATCCTCCTGAGCCTGACAATATGGGCCGAACAATGTAAATACTCATTTTGTTGTTGACACGTTTTGCTGTTTTGCATTTTCTACTAGTACATACAAATGTTAGGTGTATATAATTATTTAGCCAGAGTTATAAACCCCTATACAAGCACAAAGGAAGAGAAACATAATATTTTTAGCGATTTATTTGACCAAACCACCAAATTTATTTTTAAAAATCTTTACTCCAAAATGCTTGGATAACAAAACAAAACTATAAGCAGTAAACATTATTAAATAATTGTTTAAATAATTAAAACGCGTTACGATTTGATATTGTCATATCATAAAACGAATAGAGGGAATTGATAGAAATGAAAAAAATCTATCATTATTATTTATGATAGCCTTATGAAATTAAGTCTGCTTTTTTATTGAATATTTTATGACACGTCAAACTGTATATCACTTCATGACTCGAAAATGAAAGCCATTTTTGTGAAGAATTAATTATTCAGCAACTACAGTCGCTTAAGATAAACTATGGTAAAATTTCAGTTTACGAAATATCCTGTTTCAGGTTGCATACATACGGACGATAATGGCTATGCCCCCATTCACATAAATCCGGTAGTAAATACTGTATGTTGGTCATCAGTTGGAAATTCGTTACCAGCTGTGGTTATTGGGAAGCAAGTAAGAGTAAGGGAGTTCCACTGTCGGGAAGTGAGAGACAAGAAAATGTTGTAGTAAAAGATGTGGTTACATTTAACTGTATCGATAGTGAAAGGGTAGGACTGAGATGCCAACCTAGTATGATGCTTAAATTCATGCAGATGGGGCAGCAGTGAAAGTAGCTTGTCAGAGTAGTTGCCATGAATATATTTGTAGAAAAGACAGAGGGAAGCCTCGTCACATCATTGAGAAAATGATAGTAGCCGAGATGCCAGGTCAGGACCTATCACATTGCATATCTGTCTTTAGATTTTGTCGAGGACCTCGAGATGAACAGTTAGGGTGCACCAGACCATATATGGCAACAGTATTCAATGCAAGGAGGAATGGTTGATTTGTAGATTGGAAGGATGCACACAGGCGAGAAAAACCTTCTGGCGCGACACAGACAACCAACTTTCCTTGAGTTGTTCCACCTCAGATCAGCGGAAAATGTGAGACCAAGAAGGCGCAGTGAGACGCTCCCATGGAGCTGGGCATCAGCCATTCTTATGGGAGTCAGGGAGGGTTCTCTATGGTGGGTAAATGACAACAGTTTCGTTTTGGAAGCATTAAAATATTTGACGAATGAAATTTATATGAACATTTTGTAACTATATTTTGAACTGATTTCAAAGTAAGTTTACACACACACGCACACACACAACACACACCCGCACGCACACACACGCGCACGCACACACACGCGCACGCACACACACGCGCACGCACACACACGCGCATTCTCTCGTGTGCGGCTTCTGAATGATCGATTCTCGTACGATTACCGCGTTAAGCAACGTGGGATATGAACAGTACCTAGATGGGACGTTCTACGGAAATACGGGTATTCACTAAAAATAACGTTTTTGAAGTAATATATATATATATATATATATATATATATATATATATATATATATATATATATATATATATATATATATATAGGCATACATTTTATAAATATATATATATATATATATATATATATATATATAAGAAGGTGTAGAGAGACGTCCTTGTAGAGTTGAACATCAGCCATGCTGATAAGAGGCAGGGAGGTTTCTCTATGGTGGGAAAATGAAAGCAGTTTCGTTTTGGAAGCATTAAAGTTTACAAGCCATTTCCTGCCCCAGTCAACCACAGTTCCTTTGCGAGACCAACAGCCAGGTTAACTTTGTCAGCAATGCCGGCTTTAATATTGAGTAAATTGTGAACTAGGATGAAATATGGGCCGGAATCCGACAGAATGATAAGACAATAAATGAATAAATTGTATACAGTCTTTCTACAATGTTTTCTTTTTATATAATGCTTATAGTAATTGTCCAGATAATTTAATTAGAGAAAAAACGAAAAGGAAAAGAAACTTTGTTCAACCTTCGTGTTAAAATTAATTCACATTTAAAATCGGTACTAATTTTTGTCACACCCTGAACTGTCCAAATGTTTTATATTTCCGAGCGCTTTCGGCTAAACCTTTAGCCATTATCAAGCGCTCGGAAATATAAATCATTTGGACAGTTCTTACATACCCTTTGACTAGAAAAGAAAGCTCTTGTTAGACCACAAGAAAAATTAAATAAAAAGGTTAACCGTAGTACCTTGTCCGTCGTTTTTAATGAAATATGCATAAAGGAAGGATTGCTGCCTAAATATACAACTCTCTCTCTCTCTCTCTCTATATATATATATATATATATATATATATATATATATATATAATATTATAAATTAATTGATTTAAAATATTGGTTATTTTTATTTATTTCACAGTTCCAACCATGTTTCAAAAATAATTAGCTAAAAACCCAAATTTTATTTTTCGAAATAAATTAAAACGCATTAGTTCTATTTCATCTTCAATATGCCTTTTATCTCAACTTTAAAATTTACCGGGTTTTGTTACACAGCTAAAATCACGTTTCCATGGTTACAGAATATTCTAAAGTCAAATTGAACACGTCATGTCTAGATTTTCCTTATGACAGTATCATTGTATCAAATTATTAGCTACATTTTGGTAATAGGATGTATTTTACACTGAAACCTGACGTCGGTTGAATGGATGTCGTCTGAATTTTTAAAAAAAAAAAAAAAAAAATTGTTAACGGTAAAAATTTTCAACGTCATCTTTTAAAATTAAAGATTTTTTTTACAATACTTTTATTTAACTACGATTTGAAATATTTTCCTTTTTAATTTTTATTTTACTATATTCTTTTTTAGAACAGTTAAATGTATTAGAATCCATTATATTATGTAGGATTATTTTAACATTAAGTTTAAGTATGTATATGAGGTTACATTTTTTTTTTTTTTTTTTTTTTTATATGACTATATTAGAAATGGTTACTTAATTTCACTGATTCAGTAAACTTTTCTTTTATATATAAACCTATTATTATAATATTTCATATGTAAGTATTAACATGGGTCATTCAAAAGCTTACATGTTATTCAATTTCATATTAATTTTATTTTACTATAGGTGTTATTTTGGATTCTTTTTAATGCGTGTAGTATTATTTAAAAGAAATTTAGGTTAGAATTCATTCAATTTAACTACAATTTTAATTACAAATTCAAAATTACAACTTTAAAATTTTAAAATATTTTCATTGTTTAGTTTTAATAGACTATATTACTTTATAACAGAAGGAAAATTACTCATATTAAGTAAGATTATTTTTTTCCATATCAAAGTATATGTAAATTTTTTTTTTTTTTTTTTCTTCTCTTTAAATTTAAATATTATTTAAGTAATATTAATGGCACTTACTACAAAACTAGCTAAGTCATTTCTCAGATTTAGTAAACTTTATTTATTTATTAATTAATTAATTTATTTATTTCAAATATATGTAACAAATTAATAAAGTTTCATATGTATGTATAAATAAATATGTTAAATTCATTTTATTTTATATTTTAATTTCAATTTTAAAATTTTAAAATTATAACTTTAAAATTTTAAAATATTTTCATTGTTATTTTAATTTAGACTATATTACTTTATAACAGAAGGATAATTACTCATATAAGTAAAAAATTTTTTTTTCCTATCAAAGTATATGTAAATTACAATTTTAAACTTTTAATTTAGATATTATTTAAGTAATATTAATGGCCCAACTAAAAAAACTATCTAAGTCATTTCTCAGAATTAGTAAACTTTATATTAATTCAAGTTTAAAAGTATGTATATGAAAAAACATTTTTTTTTTTTTTTTTTTTTTGATAAATATATATAAACCTAGTGATATAATGTTTTCTCAATAATATACAAAGGACATATCTTTTCAAAAAATAATATCTTATGGCATTTCATATTAATTTTATTTTACTATATTTGCTTTTTTGAGGAAAAATTTAACAGTAGTATTATTTAAAAAAAACTTAGGTTAGAATTCATTCAATTTAAAAAAAATTTTAGTTTCAATTTTAAAATTACAAACTTTAAACTTTTGAAATATTTTCGTTGTTAAAAATATTAACTATATTATTTATAACAGAAGGAATATTACCATAGTAAGACAAATTATTTTTCAATATCCAAGTATATGTAAATTACAATTTTTTTTAACCTTTATATTTTCCAAAAAAATTTAGTATATTAATGGAACTTACTATAAAATTAGCAGCTAATCATTTCTCAGTTTAGTAAACTTTATTTTTACTTTTTTATTTTTTTATTTTAAATATATTCAACCTAAGTTTAAAGTTTTCATATGTATGTACCAAGAACAGGTTAGAATTCATTTTATTTAACTAAAATTTTAATTACAATTTAAAATTACCACATTAAAATTTTAAAATATTTTCATGGTTAGTTTTAATTGACTATATTACTTTATAACAGAAGGATAATTACTCATAAAAGTATAATTATTTTCCATAACAAATATATGTAAATTTCAATTTTTAAACTATTATATTTAAATATTTAAGTAATATAAATGGCTCAGACTTCAAAACTATCTAAGTCATTTCTCAGATTTAGTAAACTTTATGTATTAATTAATTAAATTATTTATTTTAAATATATGTAACCTGAGTAATAAAGTTTCATATGTGGGTACAAAGAACAATGGGTCATAATTATCATCATCTAGCTTTAGTTATAATTTCATTTTTTCAGGAGGTGTTTTATCGGATTCATTCAAGTGTTTGTAGTACATTTATTATAGAGGTGTTTCGGTTAGGATACATTTTATTTAATATACATTTTTTAAACATTGTTTATGTTTTAATACGTTTTAACCACAATTTTAAATAACAGTTTAAAACATTTTTCCTGCCATTCCAATAGACTTTTTTTTTTTTTTTATATATTATTTAAGGAAAATTTTTGACAATGACGAATATAATAGCTATTTCATTTCTCTGATTCAGTAAATTTTTATTTTTATAAACTTAGTAATATATAGTTTCTCTTGTATACATAGAGGACACGGGTCGTTTAATGATCTACAAATTCTGGAACTTCTTATTAACTTCCATTTTACTGTAGTTTTTATTTGATTCTTTTAGATGCCATTATTTTCCTAGAGATGTTTGATTTTATTTTTATTTTATTTTATTAAAGTTGTAATTTTGAATTTTAATTAAAATTGTAAAAAGAATGAATTCTAACCTAAATTTCTTTTAAATAATACTACACGCATTAAAAATGAATCCAAAATGTACCTATAATAAAAAATGTTTTGTATTTCATTAAGACCTTGAATGACCCATGAATCCCTTTACACATGTGAAATATTATAATAATAGGTTTATATATAAAAGAAAAGTTTACCAATCAGTGAAATATTTAGTAACGTATTTTATGCTGTCATAGTCATATAAAAAAAAAAAAAAAAAAAAAAAAAACCTATTACATACTTAAACTTAATGTTAAAAAATCGGAAAAATATATCAGATACGCTTGACTTTCTTTCAGAATATAGTAAAATAAAATTAAAAGGAAAATATTTCAAATCGTAGTTAAATAAAAAGTGATTGTAAAAAAATTTTAATTTTAAAATCGAAAAAAGAAAATTTTTTACCTTTAATTTGTTTTTTTTTTTTTTTTTTTTTAAAAATCAACGACATCCATTCAATTTACGTCAGGTTTCATTGTAAATTTTATCCTCAATTTGTTAAAAAGTAAATAATAACTGATGCAATAGGATAATGTTCATAAGGAAAATCTAGACATCCCAAGTTCAATTTGAGTAGAATATTCTCTAACCATGGAAACGTGATTTTAGCTTAAATCTGAAACCGAAAATTTTAAAAGTTACAGCAAAATTCGCTGATGAATTGATGAAATTAGATTCCAATGCTTTTAATTTATTTGCCAAAGAAAATTAGGGGTTTTAATTTTTTAAAACATCCTTTGGAACTTGTCCTAGACATTGAGTTTTAAATCAATTAATTTATAAAATTAATTATTCTGTAAATTTACATTGATGTCATATTTTGTAAATATAAAATATCTTTTGGATTTTATATCTATATTCTTTATATTTATTTATATACATATATATATATATATATATATTAGGATGTTTTATTAATACGGATCCAATTCAGAAGTAAATGAATCAGTGTTATTGGTGAAAATTTATTTATTTCTCTATTGAATTATATTATGTAAGTCATGGCAATTATGTGTGAATATCGCTCAAATGTCAATGGTCGACATTTTTGAATGACGTCTCTGTATAGCTGCTCCTCGATCTCACCAATATGCCTTATTATCTCATGCTTCAGCTGTTGAATTGTTGTTGGCTTGTTGGCATAGACCTTACTTTTGAGATGACCCCAAAGTAAGAAATCTAAAGGCGTCATGTTCGCTGTTTCGAGAGATGGTGCCACCTGGGAACTTCTCAATCAAATTCTGTTTGAACATCCATTTTCGTAATAGTTGTTTGATTGGTAATCTCTCAATGGTCGAAATTGCCAAAGTGTTCATTGTTTATCCGATTGTGAGGGTGTCTGGTGTTAGGGTGTGCCGAGGAGAAGGCTGAGGTTGATTCTCATTGGTTTAAAAAGGGTGGATGATATTAATAGTAATTATAATTATTTGTGACAGTGTAATTAATTTTTATTTATTTATTTTTAATGGAGGTGGTAACTTTATCAAGCCAATGTCTGTTCATTATAATATATTTATGGGGATAAAAAGTTATATAGCGTTTGACACGCTATATAACTTTTTATCCCCATAAATATATTATAATGAATAGACAACACTGAATATCACCTTAAGAAGCTTTATTCTGCTAAACTGGTCATTAGTATTAAATTAATTAATTGCAATTATACATAATTACATATTATTCAAAGGGGTAGAACGGTATGGTTTGTATTATTACATATGCATACAAAAATACTCGCTAAAAATGAGAATCCTCAAGTCGTGGAAATAACAAAATAATTATTATTTACTTGTCATACGTGTTACGTGTTTGTGTGTAAAGTGGAAAAGTTCTGAGGTCGATTCTCATTGGTTTAAAAAGGGTGAATTAATTATTAAGGTAGTAGAGAAATTGGAGAGGGGGAATTAACAGGAGATAATTGTTAACTGACATCCATTAAACATGGCATGTGGAACTAGAACAGTCTACTCCAGTGAGCGAAATAAAGGGTTCAGTTCGACATTCCAACCATCTGAAAAAGGCCGGAACGTTGTAATAAATATGGCGACAAAGATGAGGTCAATAGTCCGAATAATGTAAATAGTGTAATCAATAATTATTATATTACTATATTAATTATTCTATATATTATATTTTTATTATATAATATTATATATTATTATTATGTGATATGATATATTATTATTATATTAATTATTATATTACTATAATATACGTCCTGGGCATCCGCGTCCAACAGCAATGCCTCTGATAATACATTTTTGAAAAAATAATATTACCAACTATACATTTAAAAAAAAAATGCATTGGCAGCTATAGGTTTTGGAAAAATAATATTACAAGCTATATGTTTTGAAAAAAATATATTACCAGCTATCAGTTTTTGGAAAAATAATATTACCAGCTATAAGGTTTTTGAAAAATAATATTACCACCTATATCTTTTTGAAAAAATAATATTACCAGCTATACGTTTTTGAAAAAATAATATTACCAGCTATACGTTTTTGAGGAAAAAATATTAACAGTAATAGATTATTGACAAAACAAAAATATTACCAAGAAAAAAAAAAGTTGTCGGCATTAAATGTCCCATTGATGTTGATAGGCCGTAAAACAAAAAAAAAACAAACAAAATTATATTATATTAGTGAACGTATTTACCAGTGGGACAAACTTTTATTTACTCTTTCCAAATTGACAGAAACAGAATTGTTTCAATTGTCTGTCCATTAAAAATAAGCACAAAGTACTTTCTTATAATATTTGCAGCTATATCCGAATCCTGGAGTGAAAATCTTTTATTTTTATTTTTTTATTTTTTTTGCTATCAAGCAAATGATTCAGGCGGCATCTTTTAAAAGAATTCTTCGTTTTAGTCGCTGCGTAGTCGACACATTGGACGATTACCAAAAAGAAATGGAACTCTCTGCTATAGAAGCCAAAGATTCCGTGTCCGGAAATAATGATAAGCGGCGTCCGGATTATCGGACAACTTAACAGAGACCGGACTCAATACTACGGAAAAATATTGGCGTCGGAGTCGCTAATAATCTCTGTCAATAAGTCTGTTTTGGAGCTACATTTCAAAAGAAAAGAATTTTCATCACTCAGTAACTCCATTTCATTCAGAACATCTGACATAATAATAATAATAATAATAATAATAATAATAATAATAATAATAATTATTATTATTATTATTATTTCCTTTGAATTCTGTTGTATACATTTCCTTCTGGGTCCCAACCAGAGATCTAAGGTCAAAAATGTCATCATGACATTTTCCACTGATGGGTTTTGTTGAGGGGTCCTCCCCTTTTTACACAAATCGACTCACCCAGTATATACATATACTATTGCTACGTGAATACCCGAGTCGAGACGAGAGCAATCGAGGGTGAAGGTAACAGACAGACAGACAGACAGACAGACAGAACGAACGTAGCGATCAAGAACCACAGTGAGCGAGAACGTAGACTCAGTAAGAAGTCATACAGCGAAAATTGAATACCAAAGCCTATATAGATATTTTGCTACTAACCCGTATTCCTGGAACTACTAACCTGCTTTACCAGTTTGTATTATTACGTTAATACATTATTTTCCTATATTCATTCTTGGCGTTTATTATTTATTGGTACCGGATTTCATTCCGGAATCTACAACAGTTTTTCTGACAATAAAAAAAGACCGTCTAAGACCACACGCATTTTACATCGATAACGCTCTTCCTAATGTGTGAGATGTACTTGTGAATACATTGTTTTGTATTTCATTAAGACCTGGACTACAAGGAATCCCTTCAGTGAATCTATCGGAAACTTTTCTAACCAATCCGAGTGCTCCAACTACGACTGGAATTATTTACTTAGCACGTACTTTATGTTAGGCCCTATCATACTTTATAAATAATGGCCTATTCCTTTTTGATTTCGTGCAAAGGCGGAAAAAAACATATCAGATACGCTACTTAGTTTCACTGAGAAAATGAATAAAAGAAAGAAGGAAGGGAAGGTAGAAGATGTGATAATGTGTTTAAATTTGTTTCATTGAAATCGAAAAAGTTTTCAATTTTTAATCTTTTCATTTGTATCCCCTTACTTCTTAAAATAACAACCAGCATTCATATTTATGATTGTTATTGCAATATTTTATTAAATTTGTTAAGCTCAAATATTTAACGATGCAATAGGATAATGTTCTGTTGTAGAACACGCCGTGAGCTTATCCAAACAAGTTGATGTAGACAAGCCCATTATCTACTAGCGGTAACGTAGTTAAATCTGAAACCGAAGGTTTTATTCTTGCAGCACAGGACCAACGCTGATGAATTGGATCGTATTTACGATTCCAATGGAATGAATTATGACCATAGAATATTAGTGTTTAAGCCTTTTTATTATATCCTTACTCTGTCCTAGACATTGAGTTCTACCTGGATTCTATCCTCTCAAAATTTTTTATTCAAAAAATATACATGTATGTCTATGCACCTATGTATATATATCTATATATTTTTGCATTCTATATATATATATATATATATATATATATATATATATATATATATATATATAATATATATATATATAATGTGTTTCATTAATACGGATCAAATTCAGCAGTAAATAAATCAGTGTCATTGGTGAAAACTTATTTATTTCTCTATTGAATTATATTATTTAAGTCATGGCAATTATGTGTGAAAAGTAACATCGCTCAAATGTCCGCCACACCTCCACTCGATGGTCAAAATGTTTGATGACGTCTCTGTATAGTTGCTCCTCGAACTCACCAATATGCCTTATTATCTCATCCTTCAGCTGTTGAATTGTTTTTGGTTTGTTGGCATAGACCTTACTTTTGAGATGACCCAAAATGATTAAATCTAAAGGCGTCATGTCTCACAATCTCGTGCCCAAGTGACTCCACTGTTTCGAGAGATGATGAGACCTGCGAACTTCTAATTTCATTTCTTTTTGAACATCCATTTTCGTAATAGGCTTCGATAACTTTAACACGTTGTTTGGTTGGTAATCTTTCCATGGTTGAAATTGCCAACAATTTCAGTTGTTAACATTGAAAGAAAAAGAAAAAAAAATTATTAAAGCCTTAAACTTAACTCATATTTAAAATCGGTACAAGTTATTGGAACACACTTCATTATAGTATTTATGTGACTGATATAATAATTTAATAATTATTTTTATTATTAACTTTAGAGATGAAATCTCCCAAAGGGTACGAAAATTTGTAAACAACATTATATGTATACATAAGGATATTTTTGTAATCCAGCGTTATTAGGGACAATCATTATTTTTGATATCCATTGTTATTAACGATAATTATTGTCATTGTGAATATCCAGGTTTATTAGCGATAATTATAACGTATGTTTTTTAATAACAAATGATAAACTCTAGATTTTTTATGAAAATTTATTCCGTGATATGCAACTACATATAATTTCACCGGGTTTTCCATTTGTTTTTAATTAGGTTGCCTTAGGTTACTCGCAGAATAAATTAACGATTTTTGTTGGAATAAGGACTGTTATCTTTTTTTTTTATTTCTAAAAGAGTTTAATGCTATGCTAATTTGATTCTTAACAAAAAGATTTGGAAAATATTGTAGCATTTCCTGTGTAGAGAATAAGTTAAGGGAAAAAAATGACTTCCTGGCTAAAAAAAATAAAAAATAAACGTGTTATTATTAGATAAATTTGATGGGATCAGTTTACGGTGGCGAATCCCGCAAGAAAAGTAGAAAGAAGCAGGATTTATAGGTAACATTTGGATCGTGAATTGACGAATTAGAAAATAGCGAGTCGGCAAGATTTCCTAGTATAAAAAGGTCTTCCTCTCTCTAAACATCTTCAGTGTGATTTTTGGCATGGTAGAAAATAGATGGTCCGAGATAAGGCTGGATTAGGGGAGTTCTGTCATTCATTATACTCTCTACGTCACCGAAAATTAGTTGGCAACATGTCCGTTCTCTGGCACAATAAAAGTCGTCAAAAGAGACCCCATTACGTTGCACAAGAAAACCTGTCGACTGGGGCGAAGGAATTCTGACTTTTATTTAAAAATCGAAACAGTGTGAGTTGGTTTGAAGACAATCAACAGAATTTGTGCCAGATATGATGTTGTTATAATGGCTCGAGATTATTCTGTTCTGTTTTATTTCTTTCAATATTGTTCATTAAATAAAATGGGAAGAAATTCGCTTACAGCGTGTGATGTATTTTTTCATAAAAAAAATATGACAACAAAGAAGACCATATAAATGTCTGTCTATCTATCTCACTATGTTCAAATATTTGTATGTGTCTTTAGAACTCATGGCCGAGTGGATAAAAGCAATGGTAGAGAAACCCAAAGAGTGAGTTGACTCAAAGTGTTTTGATTTCTGGCCATAGCAGAAGGAAACAGAGACTTGGAGAGTTGAGTCATTGGTGAGATTGAACTGAAACTAAGATATCCATAAAGGCATGGCACGTGGAAATAGAACAATCCAACGTCTTGAGACTAAATAAAGGGTTCGATTTGAAATTCGCCCGGATATCACCTGAAGAACATCAGAATGTGTGCAACGGACAAAAGATCGTGAATATGGCAATAAAGATGAGAACTTCAGCCCGAACAATGTCAATACTGTAAATAGATAGAATACTTCATCTCAAAAATACAGATAGATATAATTGTAGGTGTTATTATCTCTTTGTCCTTCTCTCTCAGCCTTTCCCTGTGTCTGTATTGATATATATATATATATATATATATATATATATATATATATATATATATATATATATATATATATACTATTTTAACTGCGTAGTACTTAATGGAAAGCATGCGATATCAGTGATAGAGGTAACATATACAGTTGTATTGATATGAGTTTGTGACACTGATGTGTCTGATGCGTGAAAGCCACGGTCACAAACTCATATCCATAAAACTGAATATATATATATATATATATATATATATATATATATATATATATATATATATATTATACGTGTATGCGTCAGTGTGTGTGTATATACTTCAGATAGAGTATATCTGTAGACAGACAATAGGAAGGTAGACAGTCAGATATTCAAGTATTCTTTAAACTTAATAACTCCAAAAGGAAGGTTTGCGGACATATGTTTATATGGACTTTGTCCTTTCTTTTGGCGTAAGAAGATTGTAAAGAGACCTAATATTGAAGATTTTTTATATATATATATATATATATATATATATATATATATATATATATATATATATATATATATATATATATATTATATGCAAAAATAATGACGTAATAATGTCGTTTTTTGACGTTAAAAAATAATTGATTTAAAATTTGGTATTTCCGTCAAAAAATGACATTATTAAAAGCGTCATTATTTTTAGCATTTTTGAAACCAATATACTATTTTAAATCTTACTTATAATATATATATATATATATATATATATATATATATATATATATAAATATAAAGAACAATAAGATATAAAATTAGTGGCTGTTCTTATAGATATTTTTCCACCAGAAAATTTATTTTTTAACAAAATAGTGCTCAATTAATAAAGTAAATTTGATTTCTATAAAAGAATGCACATTAAATATTATAAATTAATTGATTTAAAATAAAGGTTTTTTCCGCTACATTTAAAATTCCAAATATTTGTTTCAAAATAGAATAATCGTGTTTATAAACCATTCGTGTCTTCAATGAATTTAATTTTGCAATTAAATTAAAAAATAAAAATCATTAGTCCATAAGAGAACGATATTTAATCTTTTGTATTTATTGATATATATATATATATATATATATATATATATAATGAGCTTTGATTTAGTTTTTTATACATTTGTCATGTTCCATTTCGACTTATATATATATATTTTTATTGGGTCTATTTTTCTTGAAGTTAATATATTTGATGTGAAAATCTTTATAGTCATTCATGCACGTTTCTATATTATTTAAAACTGAAACGTGAAAGAAGGATTTACATGAATATATATATATATATATATATATATTCTATATATGTATTTATATATATATATTATATATATATATATATATATATATATATATATATTCATATCATATATATATATATATATATATATATATATATATATATATATATATATATATATATATATATATATATATATGTATATTGAAAGGCTATTTTATTTGACATTTCATATTATAAAACGTTATTTTTAGTGGGAAGGTTGCCATGTTTCATTTGCTATTCCTGTTTTAGGCCAGTTGTTAGTAATTTCACTGTTTATATATATATATATATATATATATATATATATATATATATATATATATATATATATATTATGAAATGTACAAAGTCCGACAATTATTTATATTTATACATTCTTTTTATAGATAAACAGAGCATTTACTTAAATATTTGTATCTATAAAAGAATTTCTAAACATATAAAATGTCTTATATATATATATATATATATATATATATATATATATAGAGAGAGAGAGAGAGAGAAATTATAATAATATGATGTGTGTGTGTTCAGTGTGTGCGTGTGTGTGTGTCATCAAATACAGACATTTACGTAAAAACTGTCCCCAAGTCAATATAAAGACAGCCACTAATAATAAATAATGTCTTCTAGATTCACATATACCCACATTTGCGAATATACATTATAATCTGAAACCCACATAGACAAACTAGAATTATGATACCCTCATATACATAAAGCGAAATTTACGATTTTTGGTTGAACTTGATATCCGTTAATTTTGGGGAGCTTCGAAGGAACGTGTCCTCTCTCCTTGAGTGCCATTATACTAACGTTGCTTGACAAGTCAAATGCACGTAAACTTATTAAACAATGAAAATAGATAAATAGATACTTCCTATTTGTTCTTTATTTTATCACACATACACACACACACATACACACACACGCATACACACACACACATACACACACAGGCATATCTATATCTATCTATCTATCTATCTATCTATCTGTGTTTTTCACACGCGCACGTATGTATGCTTACATATATATATATATATATATATATATATATATATATATATATTGCCGGCAAATTTTTTTCCTGGTAATACTTTGTTTTGTCAAAAATCTATATTTTTTTCCTTAAAAATGTGTAACTGGTAATATTATTTTTAAAAATGTATTGATTGTAATATTTTTTTTAAAAACATAATTCTGGTAAAATTTTTTTAAGGTTCATTTCAAAAATATATTGCTGGGAATAATTTTTTTTCTTTAAATATTATTTCTGGGTTCTATAGCCTTGGATGGCAAATGTTATTTTAATACTGTTTATCAGTCTACTGCAAAAAAGAAATGTCAACTTACTGCGGGAAAAAAATCTGCCTCGTCAGTCATGTATCGAAAGATGCAGGATCGCCTAAGCGTGTATCACGTATAACACTTAACTGAATATATCATTTGAGTTTTCAGCTTATAATATTCCTTTTTTTTAATATTGATAATAACTTGCTTTAGGTGTGTCATTTCTTTCCTACAGGAATATATTCTTTTAGAAATTAATCCCCAAAATATAGGCGACAGAAATTTACTGTATTGCTTCCTAGATATATTTGCTTTAATATTGTTTTCCATTTTCATATTTATCTATTTCAATAATGGAACAGAAAACTTTCATTGGATTCATATTCAGATATGCTGTGGGCCATCCAAGTTATTTGGCAATTTAAAAGCTATTTTTGCAAAGAGGGCAATCTTCCGCCATATCCCATTAAAATGGCCCTCGATATTTTTCTTTTATTATGTGCGAACGGCTATGATTTCTTAAGAATTTGTTCTATACTTTCACCTCTAGCAAGGCAGTAAAGCCACTACGGCGCATGCTGATACTGAGTGTGAAAGAATTCGAGAAAAAAAGAAAAGATTATTAAAGAGAGACAACAATAAAAGAAGAGGAATTAAGAAGACAGAATTACATTGCATTGAGGTTTTAGTTGACTGGAAAGCCAGAAACCGGAAGTGAGTTTTACAATTGAGAAGTACAGGAAGAAGAAGGTTTTACTGGGAATTATGGTTGAATCTAGCAATTTAAGTTGCAGAAGGATGAGATCCATCAGCCAAATTAATATTGCGCTTAAATTCGCAAAACTAGGTACCAAAGAAGAAATATAAACAGAAGAATTACCCTGAAAATATTTAGGCAAATTCACAGGGGACCTACGTTACAAATTGACTGAAGCCGAGATACCATGTTAGGACCGATAACATTGCAGATTCTACTGTAATATTCCATGCATGGACGAATAGTAGACTTCTATATGTGCATAATAGCTGCTACGAGAAAAATTCTCACGCATGTGACAGTGAACCAATTTTCGTAGCAGCAGGTCTAGCAGTTGATTCAAAATAATCTTTCCACTTCATGTCAGCGGGAAAGACTAACCAGAGAGTTCTTTCTGCCTCAATGAGGAATGGCTTATGATATTGTTGTGGGGTTCCCCACTTTTTACATAAGATGGACTCGTCCAAAGTATACTTATACTGACAGAGAGAATACCTGCTGTTGAGATACGTCGAGATACGTGGAGAAACGTTGAGATACGTGGAGATACGTTGAGACAGGTTGAGAGATACGGAGACAGACACAGGATGTTCTCAGAGTGTTATACAAGAGTCCAGAGAGAGAGAGAGAGAGAGAGAGAGAGAGAGAGAGAGAGAGAGAGATGATTACGGCTTTACTTACAGAGACTTGTACATATACTTTCTACTAACCCGCATTCCTAGACTACTAATCTTCCCTTCAAGTCTGTTATCTTACGTTTAATACACTTATTTCTATATCTCAATTACTGGCGTTGTTTATTAATTTGTGCAGGATTCCATTCCCGGAATCCACAACAGATATTTTCGGGGAAGAAGAAAAAGTAGATCCAGTCTGCGTGTGTCTATTTTGGGACTAATTTATGTATGAAACACACCTGTACGCACACGCATCTGCCTTAAACTCCCCCGTCGATTTAACACCGTTTCCGTCTGATCACCGAAGTTAATCACCGACGAGTCTGGTTAGAAGGGTGACCACTTGGGAATAGCAAGTGTTGTAAGCTTGGATGTGCGGGTGGTGTAATGGATAACGGCTCGAAATGATAAATGAAACGAGTTCGAATCCCAGTTTTTCGGCTAAAGTCTTCCAGTTCAACCAACTGCGGTTTAAATCATATAACATGCAGCAGAAAAAATATTCATTCATATGAAGGTTAGCATCGGCCATTTTGATGGAAAACGTTCTCTAAGAAAGATTGTTGAGTGGTTCTGAAATCTGAGCTTTCAATCTATAACACTAGTTGCCACTCGAGCATAAAGAGTACAGTGTACCTTACTCTTTAACCCATAGCGAGGATGTGGAAAGTAGAAAATAATTCACGCATTTCTTGAACACAGTGCGAAATAGTAGACACCCATTTATCTCGTGAGATAATGGTAGCGACCTCTTTGATCAAAGTTTCACCTTTTTTGCGAACAACGTTTGGTCTGTATTAAAAGACCAAACCTTCCATAACACCCTCGTCCGCAGATGTAACAGATGAAGCTGGAATGTTTAATAGAAGCCTGACATTTCTTAGAAAATCATCATAGTAGTAGTAATAGTAGTAACACTCCTCAACATCCATTTATCTCTTGAAATAATGGTAGCACCCACTTTAGTCAAACACTCCAATGCAATGGCTTAACAGACCAATCCTTGCATGACACCTTCTTCCGTAGATGTAACAGATGAAGCTGGAATGTAGAATGGAGGTCTGATATTGCTCTCTATTCTTTCTTACTTCTCTTCTGATCTCCAACAGTTGGTTTCGCCTTTTTCCCGCCCTCCTTGAACAGTATGGCGTCAGTTCCTGCGATCGTCTGCTAGCTGTTCCCTGTCGTTGCCTGTGAGTTTTAAGTCCCTCTTGCAAACATCCCCTGAAACGTAGTGTAGGGCGGCCTACCGGACGGTGTCCTGTGGCCAGCTCACTGTACATGATGTCTTTTTAATTCAAAACTAATTGCTAAATAAACTAAAGCGTACTTCAATAAACAACAAAAGTTTACGAGAATTCCAGGGTATTGTAATTCAAGAAACACAATTCTTTAAATGGAAAACAAGAGGAAGTAAAACATTTCCATTCCACTGAAACACGGAAATCCCTCCTGGGGGAATTCACCCCTGGTTAAGAACTCCTGCCATAACCGATTTAATTTCACAGAGATCAGCAGCCGTAAGCCAGTGCATCAGTAGCAGCTGTAATAGAAGCAGTAACCAGCTGCAGTAGCAACAGCAGTCGCAGCTGCAAGAATTGCAGTAGAAGTAGCCACAACAGCAACAGCTGTAGCGACAACCGAAGACATAGGTTCAACTGTAGCAGTAAAAGCAGTTACAACAACACTAGCCAAATTAAGATTGAGTAGTGAGTACAATAAAAGAACAGTAATTAAGGAGATGGAAGATAACGATTGACATCGCATTTAAATTTTTGAAGATCAAATTTGACGGCGAAGCAAGAAGCCGGAAGAGAGCGGCTGTAGACGAGAAGCCAGATCAGGGCCAATTATATTGCATATCTGTCTGGATTTTATCAAGGACCTTGAGACAAACAGAAGGGGCTCCAGACAATATATGGCAGCCATACTCCATGCAAAGGCGAATGGTTGATTTGTAGATTTGAAGGATCGACTCCGGCGAGAAAAATTCCCTGGGGCGGCACAGGGAGCCAACTTTCCTTGCGGTGGACGAAGCTATTGACTCAATATATTTGTTCCATCTCAGGTCAGCAGACAATGTGAGACCGAGCAGTCGCAAAGAGGTGCTCTCATGGAGTTGAGCGTCAAGCATTCTAATGGGAGGCAGGGATCGTTCTCTTTGGTGAGTAATAGAGAGCAGTTTTGTTTTTATATTATTGTCTAAGGTCAGTATTATTTCCTTAGCCAAGCATATTTTTCAGGACACAACATTCATCTGTGCCTCTGTGTATATTAATAAAGGCACTCACGTATGTATTAATATTGTTCTGTATTTAATGTATTCAAATACTTTTATATATCAATAAAGTGTTGCTGTTGATATTTGAATTTGAACTCAGATTGCCAGAGAGCAAGCACAATCGACATCATTTTGAAATAATTAGATCACGTGACGGTAAAGGAAAATACATGTTTTGGAATTAGCGGCGTCTGTTTTGAAGGCGTTAGCATTACTGTATCTGTGATTTACAAAGTCTCTCCTACAAAGGATCATTACAAAACACACTAACATTATTCGTTCTTTATTTGTTGTCAATTACTTCGACTCCGCAAGTCAACTGTTACCCTTTTTTTTTTAACTTACCCAAACTTCTGTTAACTTAAACACTGGCTCAGATAATGGATTATTTTCAGTCGACTAAGCCAATTCCCTTGGTCACCCGTTTTGCCACTTCTGAAATGGAATTCATCTCGGAAGGTCAAGCTGTTTTTCAGTCAAGAAAATGAAAACTGAATTCTTTAGCCACATCTGCAGGGCAAACGCGCCAGTTAACGATTCAACAAATTGAAAACTTTCTCCCATCGAGAAAAGCGACCGTTATATATAGAACTTTATTCTCGGCGACTTTCTGTATATTTTTATCCTGAGGCTTATCGAAGCGACAGACTCTGTTTCTTCAACAATAAATGCTGGATTTCTTTTTGCTAGTCTCCGATTAGTTGCCAAAGTCCCATCTGCAATAATACTAATAATTCGTGAAAAGTGAAACTATCATTTGTATCACCGATAGGCAAACGAATGTTCATGGTCCCCAAGCGACGTTGAATTCTATGTGTCTTAATGAAAAATTGTCTATGGTATTGTCGGTGAGTAAGAAACAATAGGTTCAGTTACCCTACGTCTATTATGGAAATATGTGTTTAGCATCTGTGATTCGGGACTCACTTATTTATATATCAAACACACACGCATCGATGTTAAACTCAACCGTCGATTTTACTTGTTCGATCACCAAAAAGTTAAGCAACGTCGAGTTTAGTCAATAACTGGATGAATGACCGTTTGGGTTGGCTGTTTGTTTAGTTGTTTTGTTTTATGGCATATCAAAACCTCAGTGGGTCATTTAATGCCAACATTATTTTTTAAATAAATTCATAGCGTAAAAAAAAATGTCTATGTATACATATATATTTGAACCATTTTTCAATTACTCATATTTTTGAGTACAATCCAACTTCTTTTATGAAATTTACAATCTTGGATGGTCTTATTTTCGTAAATAGTTTTAAAAATATTTTTTCCTCAAAAAATGTATAGCTGGTAATATTATTTTAAAAATGTATTGATGGTAATATTGTTTTCAAAAATTTATTGCTGGTAATAATTATTTGGAAAGTATTTCTGGTATTAAAACCTATTTTTACACTTTCATAAGGCTTTTTACCTAAGTTTCGGAGTTAACTATTTCCCCATAGCTGGGACCCTAATAGGAGCTACCACCTGGGAACACCAGCAATTAAGAGGTGGTTTCCCGCTTCTCAAAACCTCCAGATGAGAAGCCTTGCTGTTGGACGTAGTTTATCGTCTTACCCAGGACACGGATGTAGTTTATCGTCTTACCCAGGGCGTAGATGTAGTTATATCGTCATACCCAGGACGCGGATGTAGTTTATCGTCTTACCCAGGACGCGGATGCAGTTTATCGTTTCACCCTAGACGCGGATATAGTTTATCGTTTTACCCAGGACGGGATGACTGGTTGGGAATATCAGATGCTGTAAGTTTCGACGTGCGCGTGGTGTAATGTATAACGACTCGGAAAAATAAATCAGAGAGCTGAGTTCGAATTCCAGTCGGGTTTGTTATATTCACTTACGGGCTTGGGAACGGTAGGGCTCCACGACTTCCAACACAGTCAACTATGGTTTAAATAAAATGCGACAACATTATTATCTCAGCGCTTCCAAATTGTTAATACAATATTCACCAGTAAAAAAAATAAAAAAGATTATGATCTAAAAATCTGTTCCGGTTTTATATAACCCACAAAGGGGTGATAAACTGTAAAAAAAAAAAATCAATCAATCAAACCCGTCGAATTTGATGTAGGCGTGTCTAGTTTTAGAATCGACACGATACCTTAACGAGGCTGCACTTGATTATAATAGTGAGCGCTCGTGTAGAACCACACTTTGCAGAAGACCTAAAAAAGCGAAAAGGCGTACAGTGTCCTGTGAAACCTTCCGATTGTCTTCTGTATTATAATTTTATGTGGGTGGGGAGGTTAAAATTCAATATTGCAATCGCACGTCTCAAGAACACGTCCTCCACGTAACTTAACAACTCGCAGATCGACTCCCGACTGCAACCGAGTTACCCGTTTTATAGAACTTAATTTGCATAGCGGAACGCGAATCTCGTTCAGAATGAACATATCCCTCGAGACTCATGCTAACGACGAGAGTTTATAAAGGCCAAGCGCGTCATTTTTCTTTAAAACGTGTAACGCTGTTCAATCAGTTGAGCATTTCTCGTTGACATATTCTTTTTTTCTGGTCGGAAGTACAGTCAAAGGTCGGCGTGTCGGCTCAGATTTGGCTGCTAAGAGGGTTGGCCTTGCAGGGTAGAGCTGAGGCGTGTGCCACTTACGTCCTGCCCCGCTTGGTTGTCCTTCCCCTTTACTGGAACCGTATGGAGGCGATCGAGCATTTGTTGATCACCCTCTTTTGGGGTGGTCACAAACATTGGGTACGTAAAGAAGCCAGATACCAGCATCTGTGTCATTGGTGGTGAGGGGATTGCCATATCTGGCGAGTCGTCGCCATGCCTCAGGGTTGGTATTTCTACGCCGCGTTTTGAGGGAGGAATCGAGTTTGGAGCCGAGTGTTAGGGACGCGTTCCCTAGCCTTACCATCAATCCCCCCGCCCATGGAATCTTCCAAAATGAACGTTATCTCGTATTAGAATCTGATTGTTTTCTTTAAGCATCTACTTAAAGTGAAAAAAAGATCGGATCGAAAGCGTTTGATTTCGACAGATTTCAGCGAAAGGTGGGTAACTGAGTCAAGCCTGGTTCGTGTGGACCTTGGTTTTCTTTTTTTTAAGTCTCCTTAAGGCAAAGGTGCGGTTTGTTGTGGAACCCCCTTGTTAAGTTAGACATTATTTTGTTTTCCTAGTTAATGTGAATAAGTATTGTTCCCGGCATTTTCTTCTATTGTGACACATGTCGAGATTCTCAATCTCCCCTAGTTTTTTTTTTTTCCCCCTGTTTTCATCTCGGCTGGGTCAGGCTTTGATTTTGCCAGTCCGTCATTTATTTTCCCCTCCCTATTCCATTAGTGAGTGTGTTGCTTGACTCTGTCTATCTTTTGAATACAGCCGGCATTTTGAGGGGTGCGAGAGTCCTACTAAAATTTGTTTATTTTACTTTTATATTTGTGTTACAATTCTAGTTCGTTTTCTGGGTTCACCCCTCCCCTATCTTTTCATGTATCATGAAATTTTTATATATTTTTGCATATTACAAGCCATGAAATTTTCATGTCATGTTGAACCTTGGTGATAATAATTAATGCCTTAATGTTAAGGTTAGACTAAAATAGAAATCATTCTAACTAGATAATATTAAATTTTACTATAAAATTGAAAATTAAAAATTACGAGTTTTAAATTTAATCTGTATTAAGTTTAAAAATATTATAAAATTATTTAAAGAAGAAAGTGAGAAAAAAATACATATATTTTGTTATTTATTTTGTTTTAATTGAAAGGGCAAAAACTCATCTATGATGATATACCCAAACACATATTAAACATATATCTAGACACATATTAACATTAATGAATACGTTTAAAATGTTACTGTCCTTCCTGTAGATGACATATAATACATTTTATACCATATATATATATATATATATATATATATATATATATATATATATACATTTTATACCAGAACGATGCATATATATATATATATATATATATATATATATATATATATATATATATATATACAGGTACAGTAATAAAGTCACTATACATTTACTTACTATAACAATTAAGATAAAGCAATTATTCAGCAGTTCAGAAAGTTGATATTAAAATGGTTCTACTTAATTCTGGTTAATAACAATGAAACTCTATAGTCAACAATAGGAAATTAAATACCGATACCGTCCAAACTGCAAGCCACTTGTTGAATGGTCAGATTTTTTATTATAAGTAACTGTACAGTGACTTTATTGATACCCTGTATATATATATATATATATATATATATAAACACACACATACACACACATACATACATATATATATATATATATATGCATATATATATATATATATATATATATATATATATATATATATATATATATATATATATATATATATGGGCAGGATACCTGTCTACTAGGTCGGCTAGCCAATCCCTATTGTAGACGCTTGCTCAGGCGCATCTATGTTCATTCAACACTCACAGAGTCCAGAAGGCTTGGGTCAACCCAGGTATGGTTTTCAGGCAATTTCCAAAGGTGCAACACGCTGGGATCGACCCCTCCAGTCCGATAACATCAGGACATTTCCTTCCTGACAAATCGACAATGGTGAGATTCAAAACTTTGTCTTATTGTCAAAATGCGAAAGTTCTATCCACTCGGTCACGTGCCCAAATATATATATATATATATATATATATATATATATATATATGTGTGTGTGTGTGTGTGTGTGTGTGTGTGTGTGTGTGTGCACGTGTGTGTGGGATAGACTCAACCGTCTATTTCGACGTATGAGGATCCGACACCCTCATTCAGTATTTAAGTTTGTGTCCTATGCGACACTCCAGTCCCGGTAGTGACCTGCATACAAGTCCGCATATGTTGCCGCAGCGAGAATCTCTGTACATTGCCACAGGAACATTTCCTGAAGCTTTTCGCCGCTGTCTTTCTTATTTTAGCCGTGCAAAACAACAGATTTCGAAATTTCTGATACCACTCTGGTTACAAATATCTCCAGATATTTCTATTAAGGGCAAATCTTTCGAATCTAGTATGAGGCACATTGACAGCTGAGAGGTTACTTTTTAGCTTGTCTTTATACCCGAACTACCTCCCTCCAACATTCTTTTGTCCTCTGTCAAGCTGGCTATAAATGACGACCTTAGGTATTCTGTCATAATTCATCCTTGCAACATGACAAACCCAG
Organism: Acanthosepion pharaonis; assembly: GCA_903632075.3. Lineage (NCBI taxonomy): Eukaryota > Metazoa > Mollusca > Cephalopoda > Sepiida > Sepiidae > Acanthosepion > Acanthosepion pharaonis. The sequence continues at coordinate 3,077,512 of CAHIKZ030002922.1, read as the reverse complement.
CGAAGTTATGAC
>CAHIKZ030002922.1:3055000-3072500 GCA_903632075.3 Acanthosepion pharaonis | reverse complement strand
GCCATCATCAGGAGAAAAATAATTTCTGTTTGCTGGTAGCATTGATCTACAGAAATGAATGACTTGATGGAGAAAATGAACTTTTGTCTGTAGTTCTCATTTGTTTTTTTTATGTTTTTGAACACGAATTTTGGTCAGACTTGTGTTGGTCAAACAGTCTCTTTTAAGTTGTTATTTAAGATAAGAGCTGGATGGATCTATGCTGCTCTGAATTCCCTTGGTCATTTTGACAGTTTTATTGGTTCCTGGAAATGGGATGTGTCTCTGTTAAGTGTGTGTGTTATTTTGGTTCTTATATATATATATATATATATATATATATATATATATATATATATATATATATATATATATATATATATATATATATATATAAATTATTAAATATAACAGATAATAGATGTCTATTATGTCTAAACATTGTTCAGGACGAGGCACGGTGGAGTAATGGATAGCGGCTTGGATTGAGGAATCGGAGAGCCGAGTTCGAATTCCAGTCGAATTTATTACCTTAACTTACGTGCTAACCTTTCTTCTCCCTCCAGCTATGGGTAAATAGCAGGACAGACTGGGTTCTATAGCCTTGGATGGCAACTGGTCTAGGAGAAGGAAAACTCTGAATTTAAACCTGCTCTTAGAGGAGGGTGAATGGAATCTCACTGAGCCTTGGTGGGCAATCCATTTAGTGATGGTGTCACGATAAAAACACCCTTGGTAGCCCTAGCGAAGCAGCAAGAGTTCAGCTATTTGACAAGATTATGAACTACACCAATCAAAGTATTAGTGAGTTCGATCTCGGCTGAGGCCGCAAGATGAGATGATGTCTGAACATGATCCTTTCTAATGGAATATTTGCTTTAATTTCGAGTGAAAATAAAGACAAAAATTGTGCAGAATTTGTCAACTTTCTGTTCTTAGTTCCATTAAACAACATTTCTAAGAAAAATATAGCCATATGTATAATATTAGAGAGATATTAGTTGATAAAACAATATTACTCACATACACATACAGGAAAAAGAACCTTCAGATATTGGAGGCCATCTACATTAAAACGAAGTAACCAACACTCAACAAGATTACATTTCAAAGTAGTCACAACACATTACATTGCATCTAGACCTATGATTCTGTTGTTAATATTTTTGCCTCTCACGTGGTATGACGTCATAGAACCGCATCTTGAACCTACGTTTGCTATTTCGAGACCGTTATCGTCGCAAAGCAATTTTGTACCTCAAAATAACAAAATATCACCTTTGATATATTTGTTTCATGTCTGTATAACCATTCTGAAGATGGTTCATGTGAGCCGAAAGCTTAGGACCAACTTATATCCAAATTTTTGTCTTTATTTTCACCAGAAATTAAAACAAACATTCGAATATCAGAAAAACTCATGACCCGACATAATAGACATTTATCATCTGTTATATTTAATAATATATGTTTAAATAATGATCTCCTGCCCCAATGCACTATGTATCGTATATATATATATATATATATATATATATATATATATATATATATATATATATATTGTGTATTTAGGCATATATTTTCATTTATACACGTTTCATTAAATAATATAGACAAGTGTTGTCTATTTATTTTATGTAAAATTTTTTCGTATCTTCTGATAAGTTTGGTAACATTATCATTTACCGAAAAAAGAAATTCACAATATTTATCCATTATTTTTTAATAAAATCTAAGCTTTCGGCTTACTCAAGCCATTATCAAAGATGTAAATACAAACATATCAAACAATATATGGACACGACAGTGATGATATAGTCTGTCATTGTTATGTTTACATAGTGGATCACTAAGCAACGATGAACACGCGCATATAAGACGCTAGAAGCGAAAATCGCACCGCATCTCATGACGTCACACATGACTACACGAGAGTGAATTGGAGAATGAAATAAGGAAAGCCGTTGGTATAACCAATGGCTTCTGTTACCAATTATTGAAATTATAGACATTTAAGAATATTTGTAGAGATTCCATAGTTGATTTTGTTTAGGTTGGGTTTTAACTGTTTGATGTATAATGCTTCAAGTTGGTCACACCACAATCTCGCTTTCACGACGCTTGACACTACATCTTAATGAAAACTCTAACATTTTTAGGCATTTAAAACAACATGCCTGCCCGCACACACAATTCCGTAAAATACTTGTCGAAAACACAACTATACTTCGACATGAAAACAATAGACAAAAACTAAAAATACTTGACGTCATGAGATGCGGTGCGATTTTCGCTTCTAGCGTCTTATATGCGCGTGTTCATCGTTGCTTAGTGATCCACTATGTAAACATAACAATGACAGACTATATCATCACTGTCGTGTCCATATATTGTTTGATATGTTTGTATTTACATCTTTGATAATGGCTTGAGTAAGCCGAAAGCTTAGATTTTATTAAAAAATAATGGATAAATATTGTGAATTTCTTTTTTCGGTAAATGATAATGTTACCAAACTTATCAGAAGATACGAAAAAATTTTACATAAAATAAATAGACAACACTTGTCTATATTATTTAATGAAACGTGTATAAATATATATATATATATATCCAGGTATGGGATAAAAATAAATGGGGTATAACTGCAGTGTTTTTAGTATTTAATTTTAAGAATGGGCTCAGTACAGAGTAGAGCTTAATATTATTTATTATATAAAATTAAAACAAAACATATTGAAAATCGCTACACAATGGCTTTCATATTTCAGCACTAAGGTGCGCCTCTTCAGGCGATGGTAAATAACTGGTGAGTAAATAATTATTTTTAAATTTCAAAAGCAGGACACCCCCTCTTTTTTCGAAAGAGAATAAGAGACGAGATAACGACAAAGCATAATTAAAAAGAGGCTTGTGAGTTTGCTCTGATTAACAATTTATGTGTCAGACCTACGCTATATTCAAACTAGAAATAATGGAATTTTGTCCATGGTCTGAAATAGAATCCTAGACAAGTTCATTGCTACAAACTATAAGTGAATGGATACCTTGTATCCTTATATATATATATATATATATATATATATATATATATATATATAACGATTACATTATGCTATACTTGTTTTTTTCTGTTTTATTAACCAATGTGATCAATAACAACCGTCTTAAAACAGCAAATACGTAGATAGATAGATAGATAGATAGATAGATAGATAGATAGATAGATGGCTATATACAGGGTTCGATGGGTAAGTTGACATCTAATTTCGCGCATGCGCGTGCTTTGTTTTTGATTTTGTCAGTAGGGTCATCTGGGTACCGTCTGTAAAAAGAAGAGCACAATGACGCAATTCATTCCACGAGAAATTTGGAATCCACTTTCCGTACTACTTGTCATTCGCGCCGGAAGCTACAATATGAACATTTCAGAGTGTTTGGGTGTCAGTCAGATGAGAGTGCACAGGATTCGGAAAGAGGTGGATGAGTGTAATGGTGATTACGAATGTGCTTGGAGTGATCACTAGTGATGGAGTTATTATGCCTCCATTCATCTTCCCACAGGGCCTCAGAGGAGGTAGTGCTGCCCTGGGTCAAGAGATTGGCTGCTAGGAGACCACATATCTAGCAACAGGACTTTGCACCATGCCAACAAGGCGAACGCAGCCGTGGCTGTCAGGTAATTTCTGCGACGACATCATTCCTTTAATCTGGCCACCTAACACCCTAGATTGCAAATTCCTTGGTTATAATGTCTGTGGCGCAGTTTGGTGGGTAACGAACCGAACTTTTCTAACATGAACTGAAGGCGTGGGTAATAGCAGCATTCGTCAACTTAAACATGGAGACCGTCCAGAAGAGGTGCAGGGGTTTCCTAGGTCATCCGGACAGACTGAAATAGATAGATAGATAGATAGATATGAACAGAATGAGATAGATATGAATTGAATGAGATAGATAGATAGATAGATAGCTAGATAGATATGAACAGAAAGAGATAGATAGATATGAAGTGAATGTGATATATAGATATATCTGTATATAAATAGATATTAAATACTGATATTTGTCACATCGATAAATTAACAAAATATATATACAAATAATTTGCGACGGGCTGAAAGTCTTAATCCAAGTAGATTATCTTAATCGCTGTTGATCTTCATCATGTGGAATCATAAACAATATATCCAGACACCCCATCACCTTTTGTCATCAACTTTCATTTTCACATGCTGCCATTTCCATCTCTGAAGTTTTATAACGAACAACATGTAGATGTCATAGAAGACATCTGGGCGAAACTTTCCTGCAAATGATATTCAAGTCACTGCAGATGGTAGAAAATTCAAATCTCAATCAAACAATTAAACCCAACCGCAAAACGCAATGTTTCACAATATCACAATCTAACAAATATCGACTTCGCGAAACGAAGAATTTTGGAAAAAAAAGGCATCATTTTATTCCAATTCTTACCATAACTGAAAGATTTTCTTTCATTAAATTATTTTGATAAATCAACGTTTATTTCCATAGATAGAGAACATTAAAAAAGATTTGTGTCGTTTTGACCTCTGCAGAGACGTCATGTGACCAGATGTAGTTTTCGCCATAGTTTTCTGTAAATTTCTTAGTTAACGTGTAAACACAGAAAGGCGATGAATTGGAAGCACATTCGACTGAATAAGGGACAAGCGTTTCCTTTATAGACAAGATTTAATTAAATGCTCCAAAGTGGCTTCATTATCATTCATCGACTGAATTCACAGCCCTTAATCAAGAATCCATATTTCCATAATCCTGATCATAGACATCCATTTTCTTTGTTTAATACACGCCTAAATATCAGCCATATTACTCGCTTTTAATATTTCCTTCTGCTAATAGATTATGGCTTTAATATCAACATTCAACTTCATGACAGAGGAAAAATTACGTTCTTCAAAGTAGACGTTTCCTTTCAGTGTGCCTGTTTATAAAAATGTCGATTCAAATAAACCCCAAAGAAAATCTTTCTAAAGAAAATTCTCTCGTTTCAAAAGAATCAGGTTTTCAAGAAAATAAGACGTTTAAGATTTGACCGTTTTTGATCAGTTTGATTAATTTAGAAAGAAAATTGTACCTTTGTTCTTTTCAATGGAAGCGATTTATTTATTTCATTTACTTAATCTGAAATTTAATTTCTTTTTTTTAAAAAAGGTTTACTTATTTCTCTTTACACCAAATTATTATTTTATTATAATTTGTTTTATTTAACTGCTTTTTTTACAAATATAAATTTAATTTATTTATTAATTTAATTTTATATACTTAATTTCTGACACAAAAATGGCAGAAGTTGAATTTATAAAAGTAAATTATTTTTTTAAAAATTATTACGCAACTGATTAGAAATGATCAATTCTGTAATACCTTCCCATGTTGAATATATGTGCCTTTTGAAATTAAAGATTATTTTTTAGGATATTTTTTTCTTGTTTCTTAGATTCGACATTTTTATAAGCCAGTACATTAAAATGAACGTTTTCATTGGCGATCCTAATCTTTTCTCAGTCAACATATTAAATGCTGATATTAAAATCGATATTAATCAATACAAGGAAATATTATAAAAGCAAGAGATATATAGCTGATAAGTCAGCTGTGTGTAAAAAACAGAAAATGGACTTTTGTTATCGGGCAAATGGTGATATGGATTTTTGATTAATGGTTGTGAATTCAACACATTAAATCTAATAAATCAACTTTGGGGCGTCTACTTAAATCTTGTCTATACAAGAACGTATTTCAGGTGAACATTGCCTCCAATTCATTATTTAATTTAAATTATTCCACAAGCATTTCGGCATCGCATGGCTTTCCCATGTTTTTTTTCTTTTTTTTTGACGTCTCTCATACTTAACGTTTTGCAATTCCGAAGTGTACACTCTATCTCTAAGTCTCCAGTCTACTACGATATCCAGCGAGATGTTAATCTACTTTTTTCTCTTTCAAAATATCCTGTTTTCGAAGCTCTCTTGCAGGATTCTTCTTTTTTATTGGCGAGCCTTCAACTGAAAATGATGAAGTCGACATTGAATTATTCACTTGAAAACCATTTACTACCAGAGTTCAAGAAGACAGAAACGTTGCATTTAAATTGATGAATATTGTAGTTATCAGGGAAGTAAGAAATTGGAAGGGAGTTCGTCAGGTGGGAAGTGCGAGAATATAAACCGTTAGCGTAGTAAAGTGGCGGTTGCATTTATTTAATTCAACAGTAAAAGGGTGAGACCTAATTGTCAATCGAGTAGCTCGCTTGAATTCATGTAGTCCGGACATCAGGGGAAAATGCTTCTCAAAAGTGTTGCCATAAAAAATATTTGTAGAAAAGACAGAGGGAAGCTACATCACATCGGTGAAAACGTGACTGACGTCGAAATGCCAGATCTGGATCGATTACATTACAGATCCTTCCTTTGATTTTATCAAGACGTTCCAGATATACAGCAGAAGAACCAGACAAGATATGGCAACAGTAGTGAATGCAAGTGTTAAATAATAGTTTATCAGATTATTATTTCTTAAAGAATTGTATTTCTCTTCTGACTTCCACATTTTGACCTTTGAGGTCAGATACAGGTAAACAAAGAAAGTCGTTTTTGACTGGCTAAAAGTAGCCTTGGGATGTTGGATGTAGAAAGGGATTTCAGGGAGTTAATTTTTATACGTCGAAGAATGTAGACGTATTATTTCATGTCTGGGAACTTGCTTCACAGTGAGGGTGATTGAGCAACCGCACTGGCTAGTTAAAAATGTACAGATTGACGTCGTGTATGAAATAATATTAGGTTGGTGCATAATTATCAGGCGTTTTTGAACAATATTTATTATGAAAAAAAGAAACATAATAATTCAACAATAACATTTTAAATGATTATTCCGGGGCGTATGATTATCAACACGTATCTTTATAACCTGAAAATAAAATAATATTTTTATTTTAAAAAAATGTAAACAAATCAGCAGTTTTTATTAACAATTAACACGCCTCAAAAAACGCCTGATAATTATGCACCAACCCAATAGTTAAGTTAAAAACCATTTTGTTGATATCTCTTTTAATTCAAAACAAAATAACTGGCGATTAGCGGCCGAGAAAGAGGAAGGCAACAATATTATTGGGGAGTCGACCCCGTCAACCAAGACCTCCCCAAAACGAGGGTGAGTATGCAACACAAGAACGAACGTTAGGATTATAAATATGTAAGATGGAAGAAAATTATGGCACGACATAATAGACCAAATTTCTTTGCAGTCGTCGTAGCAGTTGATTCGATATAGTCAGTGGAACACATGAAACTAAGAAGGCGTAGGGTGTTGCTCTCCAGGAGGTTAGTAGATTCGTTTGGGAATATTTAATTGATCAATGTCCATTTATCGCTGGTAAGAAACGGTAAAAGTTGTTCGCATGAGGGCGATAAGATCAGATTGATAGAAATTATTCAATTTCGATAATTGTAATTGCGATCACTAATGAAACAGCAGAACGACATATTTAAAGATATGTTGCAGAGTTCGATGAAAAATATCGCGTGGAAGAGAAAGGAATTTAATCAATCTCATTTGCAGCTGAGTGTCGCTCTTTGTACCTACAACGTTCCGTGGACGAAGCTTATATCGGAGTCCTTCGGTATATCACTCATTTAATCTTTCTGCTCTCCTAAAATATAATCTCTTTATATCTCTTCTGTAGGTCGTAATTAGTCTGAAGATTTATTGTCGGCTTAACACCATCAAAAAGTTCATAACTATATTAAAACACGTGACGAAAATGGGTTTTGAGGCAGGATTCGATATATCAAAGAAACGAATAGATAATATTGATAATATTTGGTACAAGTTATGCTGATTTTACACCGCCACCGGCTACATTTCGAATTCTACGTTCGGCCCTTGAAACCGACAGAGGATAGTCGACTCTATACATGATGTTAAATGGTGTTTCGGCAAGTGCATTAACAAGTTTCCACCTCACTTATTTCGACTTCTCTGACAGAAAGAGATACTCAACAAAAGGATGAAAAGACATTCAAAACCAGTTCTGGTAAATGGCGCCAAACATGTATATAACTGCTTTCTCTGATCAACGATTAAAAATGGCTTCCAGCGAATCAAACGTATAGGGCTTACAGAATAACATCCTACTTCGAATCTCGGGGACTGGCGCTACAGAATCACAAACGAATAAGCTGTACAAAATAACTGAAACCACATCACTTGAGGTTTTTCAACAATAGCAACAAATAAAACGCATTTTGTGATGTGAGGTCTGGTAAGATACAACACTTAACTCAAACGAGTTGTTCGTAATAGTAATATTCAATACTCAACTAGTCACTGCAAATAGTATTATCTTCTTGCTTTCTAGTCCATTACCCAGGAGTATTTATCATGAAGGTATCAGTCCATTCATGTTACTAAGAAGGGAAACTGGCTCTTAGCACAATACATGTAACTCGAAGAGAAAATGAAGACTTAAGCAAGATACAAACGTTGCACACTCTTCCAAACAAAAGTTTAGTGGAGAAGAAAACGCTCGTCAATACTGGAAAGAGTAATAGCAGTTAGTAAACTAGTCACTGGCTGGTCCTATCCGAATATACTTGCCTACTACGGCAGCTAGCCAATCCCTGTTGCAGACGCATACCCAGACACATCTGTGTCTGTTCAACACCCAGAGATCCAACCTGAGGTTTATACTACAATTTCCCTGAACGGACCTTAGTTACAGTTTATGGGAGAGAGCGCATTATCTGGTGTGTTCAGCCCTCTGAAAAAAGCCAGTACTATGAAACCCTCGCTCAAGATGACTTATGACTTCGTGCTAACACAATCATCAACCGCTCCCAAATAGTTCTGTGGACACGATTTCACTCACAAGGCTCGGTTTAATCCGTGGTATGGTTTCCAGGCACTTTCTAAAGTTGCCGCACGCAGGGGTCCCTTTCCCTCCCGAAAAGATAACAGCAAGAAGTTACCTTCCAAACAAATCGACAAGGGTAAGTATTTAATCTGCCCTACCCCCACTAGGACGAGGTGTGACACAAGGTCTATTTTTAGGTGGGGACCCGAGCGCTTACACCCGGTGCAGGAACAAAAATTCCCCTCAGTCCCCGCAACCGTCGGTTGTGCTGGCCTCGGTGCGAGCACCGATCCCTCCCTCCGGTGCAATGGGCTGGGAACCTCTTCAGTATTATTTTCCTCAGTTGCCCCTCTGTCCTTTGACAGAGAAACCGCTGCGCGCACTCTGTCCAAGGACAGAGACGCAACTGAGATGACAAGTAGATGTGAGCCTACTTAAAAAGAGTAAGGTACATACTATAACTAGGGTAATATTCGAGCCCGCATCTCAAGCCAACTTTCTAATCAACCGGCCTAATAAATTAATAGCAGACTGCAAAATTAATAAGTCTTGTTTAAAAGACTTCTATCTCTGGAAGTATACATGAAGTTAACCTCATATATTATTGCAACCTCTAACCCAATCAACAAGTCCTTTTAGCCCCTTTCAACATTCACCTATGAAAACTACTATTGAAATATCAGTTTTCACGTAACCTATCTATTTCTATTGCTGACATTGACAGGTGGCGGTTTCGTTGTACTTTTGTATTTAAATAATGTTCTTAATATTTCCCAAGGCTTCGCTCTACAGTACCGGCTTCTTGCGAGGCGACCCATTATTCTTGCTTGTTAACCCTTTTTTATTCAAAAATCCTTCCTTGTGACATGCTTAAATCCAATTATTTTTTCATGTTTATATCTTGTCAATGTGTTCAATATCTTTTAAAGCTGTTTTCTGAATTTTGTTCCTTGTTAAGACTTTTTCCAATGCTGTGTTTCCATCACTCAGTAAATTCCCAATGTCTTCTTTCTTTTCGGAGATTATATCTTTCATAGAAACCATGGCAACATTTATATATTTGAAATTAAAAACTATATATCAGTAAATTAAATATACTGTTAGGATATATATATATATATATATATATATATATATATATATATATATATATATATATATATATGTGTGTGTGTGTGTGTGTGTGTGTGTGTGTGTAAGAGAAATTTAAAAATACCCCATTTGTATAGCTATTTTATCCCACAAGCCCTACCTTGCAGGATTTATCAACACCAAGTTATTAGAAAATAAAATAAAAACGTAGTTTTAAAAAAAATTAATCTTCAGAAAAATCAAGATTTGTTTGCTTTTTTTTGGGGGGGGGTAATCTTCCAGATATGTTTAGAAAGCATTCTCTTGTCCACCTGTCTATTATTTACAAAGGAAGCTTTCTCTGCGTAGTTACCTTGTTTCCGTGGTTGTTCAGTTATTCCTATATATATATATATATATATATATATATATATATATATATATATATATATATATATATATATATATATATATATTTCATCGTTGTCTGCTTTTACATTGGCTTGGTATATTACGTTGTACTGCGACCAATTGCCGTTTAACGGGCATTCGATCTTTGTTTTCGAGGTAAACGTAGGTTTTATTTGTGCGAGTGGTTCTTTAATCGTTTACCCGTTGTGCTTTTTTATTATTTGTTTCATGTTCTCGTTGGAACTGAGCTGATTTTTGCTGAGTTTTATTGAATATCTTGTAGAGAGTACTCGATGGGGAAGTATTTGCGTATGAGTTTAATTAATATTTTTTATGTCTTTGTTGCACGGTGGGCTGAACAATATGATGTTTCTTTTTCTGTTGGACTTTTTTGTGCTGTATGGTGTGTATCTGATTGTTGTCTGGAATCGATTGTCGTTTAGGGCTATTTCACAGTCTTTCTTCGCTTCGTTGAAGATGGCTTCACTGGAAGAATTGTTAGAAAGACTGCAGTTAATTGATTGAGAGGAATTTGTCCAGCATTGACTGTCATATATGAAGAGTGATATTACATAACAGTTCAGCACTAATTATTTAGTTTCTCTTGCCTGAAAACCCCCTCTTCATCTGTAAGGTAATTGCCCAGCATTCACTGCCATGTACAAGGACTGATATTACATGAAAGTTCAACACTCTTTGTTTCTAACTAAAATTTTTGGTTTGAACCTTGCTTAGCTTTTGAAAGGCACCTTTCGCTATTCCAATGTGAATTTCTATTTTGATTTGGTTGTTTCTAATACATAGTTCGCATCTGGGGTTGTTCCTGTTGTTGACGAACATCCATTTTGTTTTAAAATCGATGTTTAGTCTTTTCGTCTCTCTTTCCTTTAATACCCTCTTTAAGTTTCTCGATCTCGAATAATATACAGGGTGACCCCCACAAAAAAAAAAGTGACATCATTTTAAAAGCAATCATCTTGAAAACTGCTAAGTCTAGCTCAATGAAATTGAACAGTTTAGGTGTTGAAAATCATAAGTTTATTATGGAACCGATTTCATAAGTGTTCAATATTTGCACCATCTGTGACACAGCACATGTCAAGTCGGTATTTAAGCTCTTGTCAAACACGCTGATGTTGATAATGGTCTACCAGATCCTTTAGAACGACATAAGCAGCCTTCCTTTTGAAATGTTTTGGTACCAAGTCCAAATTTGTTTGCCACTGGGTGAAGTTTTTTCCAAATTTTGCATTGAAGGCACGCTGCACAGTCTTGGGTGATTGGGTGCGAGCATATTCCAAGACGTAAAATGGCTTCTCTTTGGGAAGGAACGGCATGGCTCAACCTGAAATCAGAACAAAAATAAAACATTAAATATAAAATCTTCATTTGTTTTTATAAATTCTGTGAAAATTTGAGGATATTTCAACAAGAAATTTAAACAGTGAAACTAATGTCAAGTGGCCTAGATCGAGAACTCCTATCAATGAAAATCCAACAAAAACAAATGTGCTTATATATATATATATATATATATATATATATATATATATATATATATGGTTTCCCAACAAAATTGTCATCGTTGTAAAAGCAATCATCTTGAAAACTACGAAGTTTATCTCAGTGAAATTGAATAGTTTAGGTGTTGAAGATCATAAGTTTATTATGGACATAAGGGTTCAATATGTGCACCGCCTGTGACACGGCAACGCGTCGCCGGTAGTTAAGCTCTTGTCAAACACGCTGTAGCATGTCTCCGGTAACATTATCCGGTGCGGAAGTGATTCTCGGCTAGCAGGAAGAGCGAGGCGTAGGCCAATCCCTTCACATATCTCCACAAAAAAACAAATCACACGGGGACAGGTCCGGTGACCGCGGCGGCCATTTCATCAGAAAACTGTCTTCATCTCCACCACGCACGGGTCATCTCTCTGGCAGATTCTCGTTGAGATAAGCACATACTGCCCTCTTCCATTAAATATAAAATCTTGATCTAGTTTATTTCAAAATTATTGGCCTGCGAAATAATATCAAATGTTTTGGGACACCCTGTATTTCCCCAGGTTTGACTGAATATTATTTTATTAAAATAAGTCTTTCCCTTTCGAAGTGACGAAACATTTCTGAAAATAAGAACTGTTTCTCGCCTTTAAGGTCATGTGTGTCTGTAAACAAAACATTTTAGCACTGGTTACCACACATCACTGTAAATAAAAATATAACTAACTTTTCTTGTGCTCTTTGTATCTAGAATAAATTGTTTCCTGGATACTAATCATGTCTGGAAATTTTTTTCGTTTATATCACGCGTTTCTGAAAATAATTGTTTCTAGAAATGGGATCCTGAATGTCTGGAAATGTTTCTCTCCTTTGACGACGTTTTTGTTTGCATCTAATTGTTTCTATCGATGGGCACTATGATTATGGAAATAAGATTTCGTTTTCCGTCTTTACCGTTAACAAGTCTTGATGTACCAATTCTTTATTACCCTTGACATCATACGCTCCATCAGGGTCAGGATCACCGTACCCCATTATGGTCTTGAGTGCAGCATCAGGTGTTGCTAGAAAGATCGACGCAGAGGATTCCTCTTCACGCTGGATTAAATTCAGAGATTTTCCTTCTGCTAGCTGCCTCACAAATATAAAGATTTCTCTTTACCCTGCTTTTTAACTACTTACTGGGGGAAGACTAGTTCATGCATTTTACAAAGGTATTCGTCTGAAAGGAATAAAACAGACTAAGCCAAAACTCGCTATGTTGATTTCTCTTGTTGAACCGATAACCGGTATGGTGCCCTACATATGTGAATCACACAGAGGGTCTTCTCCAGTTCTGGGTTTAAACACTGGTCTTGAAATTCTAATTTTAAAGAATTTGAATGTAGTTTAAATTTTGGTTTAAATGCTTCACTTGAGACTTTCCCCCCCCATTTTTTTCCTCTTTTCTTGTTTTTTTTTTTTAATTCGTGACGCGGAATAAATTTAGACTGTTTAATTTTGTAACACTGATAAAATAAACCATTCGCGAAAAAGTGTTTACATTTGCAAGAAATTGTCACCCATTTTAGCACTAAATATGTGTGTGTGTATGTTTGTGTGTGTGTGTATGTTTGTGTGTGTGTATGTTTGTGTATGTGTGTACGTTTGTGTGTTTGTATGTTTGTGTGTGTGCATGTTTGTGTTTGTGTGTGTATGCTTGTGTGTGTATGTTTGTGTCTGTGTATGTTTGTGTTTGTGTGCATGTTTGTATGTGTGCGTATGTTTGTGTGTGTGTGTATGTTTGTGTGCGTGTATGTTTGTGTGTCTTTGTGCATGTTTGTGTGTATGTTTGTGTGTGTATGTTTGTGTGTGTGTGTATGTTTGTGTATCTGTGTGTATATTTGTATGTGTGTATGTTTGTGTGTGTTTGTGTGTGTGTTCACGCACGTGTGTGTGTGTGTGTACATTAACTAATGGACCACTGACTGGCACTCTCGGGAAATAAATAACCTTTAAGTAAATTTTCCTTGGCCCCAGGGATCCGTTACACAGACTGTGTCATCTAATAGCAGTAATGGAAATACTATTTCACTTAAAATTCTCATCGGTGAAGTAGATTTTTTAACACGTTATATATATATATATATATATATATATATATATATATATATATATATATATATATATATATATATATATATATTTTTTGTAATCTATACATTACAAAATAGTCGATTGCTTAAAACCTTGCGACCAGGTTCGAATAGTGGAAACGTGACGTGATTGTTTTTTCGTCAAGTTGCCCCCCACCCCGGTAGCAGAATGCATTAGAGGAAAAGGGGCCGAAACAGGCTGTTGTGGTTCCTCCTGATAATTGATTTTGGATTGGATCCAGAAATGGAACTGCTAACTGGTAAGCAAGACCTTGTTTATTTTTTCTTGGAGAATGTGGAAACAGATTGCAGTGAATTTGAAAAAAAACCCCAAAAAAACAGTTTATTCTTATAAAAAGACTTTATGACCACCGAGCAAAACCTTTAACTAAAACAAACGAAAAAGAGTTGTCGGATGAATAGGTACCTCCTTTTCACTTCATAATTGTAAAGAATTAAGCAGCAAGGCAGTGAATGCTGGACAATCTCGTCAAAAGTGAGGTGAACAACAGACTTGAAGCAGCCGTTGTTCTACAGAAGGATGCTGAAGATATCATGAACCGAACATGTGAGCAATGAGGAAGTTTAAGGAAATAGGAAGAAAATGGAAAATTATTCTTATCATCAGGAAGAGATAGTTGAGGGCTTTAGGGCACTTAATGAAGAAAGAGGGTTTGGAAAATTTGATGCACGCGTGGCAGTTTGAGAGCAGTAAGAAGAGAGGAGAACAACGCATAGTAAAGTTGAGTAAAATGGATGGCCGAACAAGATTTAGTAGAAATAACAGAGAGACAAAATTTATTATTAAGGACGGGAAATTGTGGAGAGCCACGATCGCCTACAACTTGAAGGGATACGGCACGTAAAGGTGAAGAAGAAGAAAACAAACAGCAAATTTAGAACTTTGTGCCCGGAAAAAGCCGAGTATCAAAGGACTTTTTTTTTCACCATTTTATTATTTTATTTAAATAAACACCTCGGCAATGTTTATTCTGTTAAGAAGCAATTGTGCCAGGAAATCTGTCCCGGATTTCCCGCATCAAAGGGTTGAGGTTAAAAATATGGTTGAGGTTTTAATTTTTTGCCAAAAAAAGCAAGTAAAACTGCAAGATTAGAGTGGACAAACTCCCTCTTTTAGGCGCGTACGAATAAAGAAAAAACTCCTGCTTGGTGAGTAACAACAAAAGAAGAAAGTGTTTATTTACAACATATACAGAAAAATAGGTAAAGGGATAAAAGGACGATTAGTAGAGAAAGAAAGGGAAAAAAGAAAATCTTCTTAACTTAAAAAAGGCTTGCTCAAAATATTTCTCTGAGCGCCTAAAGAGTTCTTTAAGTGATTAGATATTAATGTTAAGGTTCTGATAGATACACTCACAGTTCTTGTAAAGTTGGAAATTTGTTCGCAGTGAACTTGTGAAATTGTTGTTCTCAAATTAAATTCCAACAATTGGAATAAAATTGGTACATATTAAACTGAATTTATACAGCTTTTTTTTCGTTTTTGAGAATTGGCAACAAAAATAATATACACTATTTATTAGATTATTTATTTACCCTATTTATTATCGCATTAAAGATCCTTCCTGAATCCGAAAATGGTTTCCAGTCTTCAAGAGTCACTGTCAACATGGTCTTCTATGTGCTACAGTTCCAGGACGGATTTTCCCATAACACCGCGTTTTTTACCTCCCTTCAATCATCAGCCATGGTTATTGTCTTAAAAAATGATGGTTAGAATGTTAATAAAACTTTAACATATGATTAAAATGAATTTATACATTTTCTTTGTTCTTGACAATTGACAACAAAAACAATAAACATTATTTATTTATTAGATTTGTAAGGAGACCACAATTGATTACTCTTGGGTTGAGCTCATGAGAGTTCACCCCCTTTAGAAGAAAAGAACTCTTCTACCCTTTTGTCTTTTTGTTTCTGTTTTTTGAGGAACGTTTTTTAACTTCCTGTCCAGCAGGGCGTCCACACACGTGGAAAATGGACATCATTTGCACTGCATAATATGAAGAAAAAAATAATTTTGATTCACCTAGCTACGGACGGTCAAAGGCCATAAGCCTGGTATGTTATTTCTTTGTTCGTTGTTCTGTTAAATATTCTCGTCTTTTGGAGAGTATGAACAATCATTTGTTTTTAGACATGTGCAAATCATTTTAATATGTCTATATAAGATGTATTTTGACTATATTAAATGTTTTGTGTGTTACAAGCGTGTATCTCGTCTTTATTTATCCATATTCAGTGTTAGTGTATCAATGGTTACACTAATGCCAATATTAGTACTCGGTGTTCTAGAAGGCTAAAGCATTATTCTTTTTAATACTAAATCGCCGAAAAACTATAGCTGGCTAATAACCAATACAAATAGATTGTTTACTTGAATGGTTGGCAAATCATCGTTTAATTGCCAATTGATTCAAACTTTATAAAATGGTAAGTAATAATGATTTCCTTATAGTTGGTTAACATATTTTTTAATTTATTAAAGGTTTATAAATTAGTGATTAAAAACTGTTTTCATAATTATTTCTTTATAAACTGTTTTAAAAAGCGATGATTAGAACTGGAAAAATAAACCTATGATGAAAGTGAATTTAGACATTTTTTTTTTCTGGAGAATTGACAAAAAATAATAAACACTATTTATTTATTAGATTGTTTATTGGAAACGTTGGCAAATCATCAGTTAATTACCATTTGATTTAAACCTTACAAAATGCTTAATAATGAGGATTTTCCTATATTTATTTTATATATTTTAAGCATTTAGTAATTTTCTGATGCCAACGAATACTCGTTGTCACTTTCGTAATGCTCGTTGGAGTAGAGACTTTGTAATCGCAGATACAACTATAGTACACTGTGTCAGACGCCTTCGAATATCACTCAAACTAATAGTACTTCCTCTATAATATTCGCTCGAACAATAATCCGTATAGGGATCTGAATAGAGAAATAGTATAGTGAATAGAGTAAAGAATAGCGGTCCGTATAGTAATAGAGGATAGAGTAGAAATAACGATCTGAATAGTAATTTTTATTTTTTTTAAGCATTTCACCCCAAGCAAGGCGGGAAGCCACTAGGACGCAAGGGGTTACAGAAGGTTTAGAGCAAGATCAGATAGGAGTGATAGAAGAAATGATGAGGAGAAGGGTAGTGGATAGATCAAGGCAGTTGGAGATGTCGATTGACATTACATTTGAATAGCTGGAGATTATAGCTCTCAGGGAAACTGGAATAGGGAAGGGAGTTCCACAGCCGGGAGGTGCGAGACATGAAGCTATTAGAGTAGAAGAGACGGCTACATTTAGGAGTTTCGACAGTGAAGGGGTGAGAGCGGGATGCCAGCCTCGTAGGGCGCTGGAACTCATGAAGTCTGGGAACCAGCGAATGCATCTCCTTTGAGCAATTTCCATGACAGTATTTGTAAAACAGACAGAGAGAGGCGACGGCGCGTCTGTGAGAAAG
>CAHIKZ030002922.1:3032500-3050000 GCA_903632075.3 Acanthosepion pharaonis | reverse complement strand
CTCATTTTATCTTACATCTCAGCTCAATAAAAGACCCCCCCACCCGCTACAATTCGTCATTGAACTGTAGACTGGTTACCGAAGCTATCCTGACTAGAACCTCTCGTGGAAAAATCGAGTTCTCTATAATATCATCGAAAGAAATCGATAGTGGTTAACATTCAGTATCTGTCCATATTTCTGACAGGACTGAAAGAGTGTGAGTTCAATACCCGGTTAAGGCAGTGGAGAACTTGGAGAGGGGAATTAACAGGAGATAACTGATAAATGACATCCATTAAACATGGCAAGTGGAACTAGAACAGTCTATCCCAATGAGCGAAATAAAGGGTTCAGGTCGACATTCCAAAACACCTGAAGAAGGTCGGAGCGTACAACGACCGAAACGTTGTAATAAATATGTCGACATAGATGAGGACAATAGTCCAAATAATGTAAATAATGTACATAATACCTCATCTCAGAAATTAACAGGAGATAACTGATAACTGATATCCATTAAACATGACACGTGGAACTAGAACAGTCTATCCCAGTGAGCGAAATAAAGGGTTCAGTTCGACATTCCAACCACCTGAAGAAGTCCGGTGCGTACAACGGCCGAAACGTTGTAATAAATATGTCGACAAAGATGAGGACAATAGTTCGAATAATGTAAATTGATTAAACATTCATTTGAAAAGAGATAGCCATGCCTAAACCAGATATGCACACCCTTTGGTTAGATATGAAAGGCGTCGTCGATCATAAAGTACTAAACCAAAGCGAGGCAGTTAATTGAAGGGAAATATCTTCGTAAATTGGTAACGTTATACCACAATCCATGGACCAAGACCCTGTCATTGATTAATCGTGAAGGTGTGTTGTACGATAATACGATAATAGAAGGCCATTATTGGGGAATGAAGTGGGTCCCATATAAGATTCCCACGTGGTCAATGGAGACGTTTAAAAAATAAAAAAATGAACGCGAGTGACCTCTGCTCTATAAATGTTGTATTAAACAATATTACAAATGAGTCCTTACAAAATTAATAACGTCTGCGACCAAACTTATCTGCTGAAGAAGAGTCGATGTTTTCGCCATCTACGGATCCCGTGGTGATAACGGTATAGATTTGGCTGCTTCTGCAAGTGTTCATTTCGTAAGTCCTGGGTATGACGATAAACTACATTTGTGTCATCGGTAAGACAATGAACTACGTCCAGCAGCAAGGTCTCTGATCAGGAGGTTTTGAGGAGCGTGGAACCACCTCTTAATTGCTGGTGTTCGCGGAGGTAGCACCTGTTAGGGTCCCAGCTATGGGCAAATAGTTAACCTCGAAATTGGGGTAAAAACACTATGAAAATGTAAAAATAGGTTTTAATACCAGAAATACTTTGTAAAAAATTATTACCAGGAATAATTTTTTAAAGAAACAAAAAAGAAAAAAACTATTACCAGCAATACATTTTCGAAAAAAAATTATCAACAATATGTTTTTGAAAAAAAATATTACCAGCAATACATTTTTAAGGAAAAAAAATATTACCAGCTATACATTTTGGAGGAAAAAAATATTACGAGCAATACTTTTTTGAAAAAAATATTGCCAGCAATACATTTTTGAAGGAAAATTATTGCCAGAAATAGAATTCTGAAGGAAAAATATTAACAGATAAGTTTTTTGAAGAAGAAATATTTCCAGAAATAGAATTCTGAAGGAAAAATGTTACCAGATATGTTTTTTGAAAGACGAAATATTGCCATAGATAGATTTCTGAAGGAAAAATATTACCAGAAATAGATTTTTGAAGCAAAAAAATTATTACCAGTAATAGATTTTTGATAAAACAAAATATTAACAGCAATAAAAATTTTGTCGGCATTAAATAACCCATTGAGGTTGATATGCCGTAAAACAAAATAAACCAGACCAAACCAAACCAAGAGGGAGTGTAGAGTGTATCTTCTGTAAGCTGATTGGCTAACCATAAACTGCCAAGAGCAGATAATATCTCATATCGCATGCCAATGTTCTGATCATATGCAAAAAAAAAAAAAAAAAAATGATGGCACGAAATACGGGAGTTTTTCTCATATTTCTGGCCTTGCTTCATATGACGAGCGTCTTCTCAGGGGATTGTAAGATTTTCAGCTGGAAATCAATTCATTAATGTTAAAGAGACTAAAAATGTAATTAAATGTATTTTTTAAAATATCTGAAGACTTTTACGCCCGAGGGATCAGTATACCAGTTAGATGAGATTATGTTTTATCTCTGATAAACATGTGATTTGAAACCAAAGAAATATTTCCTATCTTTAAATTCGTCAAGTATTTCTTCCTAAATTTTTTTTTTTTCGCTTTTTTCATGAGTTGAATCTGTGCCGTAAAAGTTGGTCGACACTTGGTTACCCAATCCGGTGTGCGATTTCGGCTGTTGGCTGGGTCAAAGGGCAACTGAAAGGAAAATGGCGTGTGACATGAAATTTTGCTATGATTTTGATTATTTCATCCTACGTAACCCACCAAAAATATTCAAAACAGAACCTGTATAATATAGAAACCGGAAACTAAATGGGAATCCCTTACTGGATAAGATGTAAACATCGCCGCAAACAACGAATATGTTGTTATTTACCATGATTTTGAGAAGGGCTATTAACATTCAAATAATTCTTCAGATGAAATAACAGCTTTTTGGATTTAAATCAGATAAGGGAAAACCAAAAACAACAACAAAATATTTTCTAAGTTTTTATTAGTTGCTAGCAGTGCATATTCTTTTTAATCATATAATTATGAACAAAAACCGTTTCATTTTTGTCATCACTTAAAAGTTTATAATTTGTATTGAGTTTAAACCTAAACAAAAACTTTGTGGGTTTAAAAACTTTGTTTTAAATTAATTTTAAAACATCTCTAAAACTTTGTAAATTGAAAAAATCAACTTTATTTCTTCAAAATGACAATGAATCAGCGTTTTTAAAGTGAGAGGTTTCGTGACGTGAAGTTTTGAAGTCCTGCAGATTTTGGATTTGCAGAACTCAACTCAATTGTAGATCCGAACAGTTGGTGATTTGATCAATTCTATTTTCGGCCTGAATTGGAATTTCGGTATAAATCGGACTTTCGGCCCAAATCGGACTTTCGGCTCAAATCGGACTTTCGGGTCCAAATCGGACTTTCGGGTCCAAATCGGACTTTCGGTTCAAATCGGACTTTCGGGTTCAAATCGGACTTTTAGCCCCTAATCGGACTTTCGGGCCAAAATCGGGCTTTTGGGTCCAAATCGGACTTTCGGGCTAACATCGGGCTTTTGGGTCCAAATCGGACTTTCAGCCCAAATCGGACTTTCGGTTCAAACCGGACTTTCGGGCCCAAATAAGACTTTCAGCCCAAATCGGACTTTCGGTCCAAATCGGACTTTTGGTCCAAATCGGACTTTCGGCTCAAATCGGACTTTCGGGCCCAAATCGAACTTTCAGCCCAAATCGGACTTTCGGTTCAAATCGGACTTTCGGGTTCAAATCAGACTTTCAGCCCCAAATCGGACTTTCGGTTCAAATCGGACTTTCAGGCCCAAATCGGGCTTTTGGGTCCAAATCGGACTTTCAGGCCAAAATCGGGCTTTTGGGTCCAAATCGGACTTTCAGGCCTAAATCGGACTTGCAGCCCGAATCGGACTTTCGGTTCAAACCGGACTTTCGGGCCCAAATCAGACTTTCAGCCCAAATCAGACTTTCGGTTCAAATCGGACCTTCGGCCCAAATCGGAATTTCGGGATACCATGAACTAAAAATGAACCTCAGAAATCTGTGGGAATTACTTCAGTTGCAACATAAAAGAAAACTAGAAAAGATATCAAGATGACTGTTTCATTCTGTGAAATGAAAGTCTGGATAAACTAAAGACATTTCAAACATCCATTAATAATATAAATCCTAGCATCCAATTCACTATGGAGTACAGCAATAAAAAAAAAACTTCCCTTTTTAAACATATTAATTACAAAAACAAACACTAAACTAGAAACACTAGACATACACTTTACACCGATTGACTCTCGGTAATATGTCCTTCTCACACGAAACACTCGTACTCAACCTAGCGAAACGGATATGTACAATAGTCACAAACACAATCACAAGATACAACAGACTAGAAGAGATGGAAAAATACTCATCAAGAGAAAGTTTGATCGACAATAGTATTGAAAAAGCAAAACAAATTAACATTCACACTCCAAGAAACAAAAGGAAAAAACGAAAAAAAAGGTCTTCTCTTATATCTCAACATTCAACACGGGAATCTAGACACACATAAAACTAAATCTACCAATTCTACTAAAGGATAAAATAAATGAAAAGCCTATTACGAGAATATCTAATCATAAAAAGTAAACGACAAGTTAAATTACTAAAAAAAAGATACTGACGAGTACAAAATTTGTAGAATGCAATTAAGAAACCCCAGGTAAAAAAATGAAACCGACCATTTTGCGAAGTATGCACATACCTATCAAAGGATCATAAGTTTCAGTTCAAGGACGGATCAAAATTAAAAATGGTTTCTCGTGCGACTCAGAGAATTTAATCTACATAATTACATGCAAAGGCAGCCACGAGCATTACTTTGTCCAAATAGACCAGTCCCTCCGGCAAAATATGAAAGTTCATCGCCAACAAATTAGGGACCCCCCACACCAGAAAAATACCTCTTAGCCAACATATAGAGGAATTTGGAGGACAAAATCTTCCAAATTTTAGAGCTTTTGCATTCTACAAGTGCAACCACAGAACCATTGAAAAAACGCGGATTAATAAGGAAATGTTTTCCCTCAACAATTTCAAACCCATACTTAATTCATTGCATAAATCGATTCTACGAAATTCACCTTATCATAAACGACATATAGAGTCAGTTACGCCCCTTGATTTTCATTTGTTCAAAACGTAAGAATCAACACGTGGAGATAGAAACAGTTACAGACTTTTTTGAAAAGCTAAGCGAAACCGGTTAAATTAAAAAAAAAAATTGAAAAAAGGGAAACAACAAATTATTTTTCTAAGAAAAAAAAACACTGAAAATTCCATTATAAATAACATAACTTCTCTGTAAAAATTATATATTATAAATATATATAAGTATATATATATGTGTGTGTGAGTCTGTGGGTGTGTGTGTGTATTTCTAAGAAATTACAATCTCCAAAAGGAAATAATTTTAAAACTATTCACACACGCCAGACACACCATATATATATATATATATGGTGTGTGTGTGTGTGTGTGTGTGTGTGTGTGTGTGTGTGTGTGTGAATGGTTATTTAGGATTTGGAAAATGTTAGACGATACCCTGCACGTGAAATTGTTAAAATATAGTCCCTCCTTTTGTTACTTATTTGACATTGTTTGTTGGTTTTCTTGGGCTGGGGGGAATGTTGAATTCTTAAATGTAACATTTTACAGACACTCGCCTGTCTGATTTAATAATGCTTTTAAGCCAATGTTGAAAATATCCGTCATCTAAACTCTGAGTAGGTATAAATGCCTGAATTAATATCTATCTTTAGCTTTCATATCTACCGATATATATATATATATATATATATATATATATATATATATATATATATATATATATATATATATATCACTTTCTTCATATCTAGCTATCTTATTCTGTTCAGGTTCATCTTTCTGTCTATTCAGATCTATTTACCTATCTACGAATCTAAATGCTCTCTCTAATATACAATAGTATTTGTGGAGTGTATCTATCTATCTATCTATCTATCTATCTATCTATCTATCTATCTATCTATCTATCTATGCAGTCTTTTAATATTTAGGTACGCGACAGTTCGAAAGTTTGAGGATACACCTGTTTTTTTGATCCAAAAAGTAGTTGTTTGTAATAAGACAAAATTACACATAGTTAAAAATTGCGACATTTTGTTTATTATAATTTTTATTTTGATAAAAAGAAAAAAAAAAGCATTTTTTAATGAAATTTTAGTCTCGTCAAAATATCCTTTTTTAGCCCTGATGATTGTAGCACAAATATTTGGCATTCCTTGCAAAATTTTATCAAAGTTTGATAATTTATTCCATTCTTTTTTCAATTATTCTAAAAGAACTTTCTCATTATTTTTTATTCAATCTTCTATCAAATTCATCCTATGCTAATTCTGGGTGTAGCTTCAAACTTTTGAACTGTACTAATATCTATCTACCTGCCTATCTATCTATCTCATTCCGTTCGTTATCTATCTATCTATCTATCTATCTATCTATCTATCTATCTATCTATCTATCTATCTATCTATCTATCTATCTCAGTCTGTTCATTATCTATCTATCTACCTGCCTATCTCTCTCTCATTTCGTTCATTATCTATCTATCTATCTATCTATCTATCTATCTATCTATCTATCTATCTATCTATCTATCTATCTATCTATCTATCTCAGTCTGTTCATTATCTATCTATCTACCTGCCTATCTATCTATCTCATTCCGTTCATTATCTATCTATCTATCTATCTATCTATCTATCTATCTATCTATCTATCTATCTATCTATCTATCTATCTATCTCAGTCCGTTCATTATCTATCTATCTATCTATCTATCTATCTATCTATCTATCTATCTATCTATCTATCTATCTATCTATCTATCTATCTCAGTCTGTTCATTATCTATCTATCTACCTGCCTATCTATCTATCTCAATCCGTTCATTATCTCTCTATCTACCTGCCTATCTATCTATCTCAATCCGTTCATTATCTATCTATCTATCTATCTATCTATCTATCTATCTATCTATCTATCTATCTATCTATCGTCTGTTCATATCTATCTATCTATCTATCTATCTATCTATCTATCTATCTATCTATCTATCTATCTATCTATCTATTGATTTAAAACTTACGTGTCATGAACCATTTACGTAAAAATATTTTCTTACATTTTGCTTCTCCCCTTAGTTTAAATTTAAAGTAGTTCATATTTGATTGGTTGATCTAAGAAAAGCCCACAAACCTTATACCAAACCCAATCACTTCGCTTGTTCTTTTTTCCAAAAAAGCGGCTGTATTTTTTCTTTTAAATCTGATTAAATCGTTCACTCGCCAGTAATTTATTATCGCCTGACGAGATGCGTTGTATGCTCATCAAAACACGAGTGCAATTGTGTAGCAATTTTGACATGTTTTCGATGAAGTATCCTAAAATAAAGTATGCATATAACGTCATCCACAGACAGACTGTTTCGCTGTTTACAGCTCATTAGTGTGGCTAGACATCCGGTGGCCTTTAGCTAGGATCGAAACCCGACTGAATTGGTGTCAGTCGGAGCTTCTAACCACTAAGCCGTCGGCGCACGGTAGGGATGAAGGTGGATTTTTATCATATTTATTTTTAGAAACATGCCCAGTGACTGACAGTGACTCAATTCGCTTTCGTGAAGAGTCTCGCTATATAGCTATAATAGTCACTGTTTACCAACACACACCTCTTCCCCAGAGTGCTCAACTGAAATTAATTTCAGGACGAACTACAAATGGTATGTACCTATTCACAAAAATAGAGTAGTAAATACTGTATGTTGATCTGCAGTTGGAGATTCGTCTCCAGCTGGAGTATCCCCAGACGAGGCTATTTCGAAGGGCAGGGTCTCGTCTCAGGAAACAGCGAACCGACCCCGTTGTATATGAGGTCTACGGGGAATTTTGGGTACTGTGTGTGTGTGTTGTAACCTAGGGAATGTTAATGAATAGAATAATCACACGAAGGTTGGTAATGAACGATCAACACATATAAGATTCGCCAGCGGCGCGTAGATGTAGTCAACTTCTAGAAGTGAGTCAAATGAATGATTTATATGCGAATGTCAGTGATACTATCATATAATCATTTTCCTTTTCTATATTTCTAAAAATATATATATCGTGTATAACGGTTTCTACAAGTAAAGAATGATAATGGTTTGTAATTTAAAAGTGACGTCGACTTCACGCATGATATAAGACTTGACAAGAACCACATTGACACACATGCATACAAAACATTTTGCACTGAGAAACATCTTGCTGGAGACAGAAGAGAAACAAGCTCAAATTACATCTACCTTTTTCCCCCTCTCGTTGGTTGACTGAAAGCAATCTTGTCACTCAGGGGATTATTTGAAAGAGAGAATGTTGCAGGTACCTAAACTTGTACTCGTAATTTTGTCTTCGACTTGATGAAAAAAAAAAAAAAGATTTTTCTTTGATAGAGTTTGTTAAAGATATTTATGCACGCTTGCTATTGAATCTTTTGAAGTTAGCCGATGGATTTTTCAATACGACTTCCGGTAACCGAAATCAAACACGCGCTACGATATACGCCACGTACCAGATTGTGCATTTAAAGCAAGTACAGATCAGATACAGATAAAAGTAGGTCGATGCAAGGAAAGTGAAAAGTGATATTTCGACAGTCAGATAACGTCTCTTATTCGTCTGTTTAAAATATTTTAGCCTTAGATTAATGGATATCTTTAGGGGACCACAGCGTGCTGTCCCTGATAAAAAAAAAGATTTGACCGGACATTGTGGCCTCGTCATATTGCATAAAATGTGATACTGCTTGAAGGCATGAGATTTCCTAGACTGAAAAGTTGAGCGTCATTATTGGAAGACATTTTTTTTTTTTTTTACAGATTTAAATGTGTTTCTCAGTAGGGGAGAAAAACAAAATAGGATCGGACGGTATGTATTTAAAAAAAAAAAATTCTGGGTCGTATTTAAAAGCATTAATGGATTTAAAACTAAATTATGGCATCCCACTGATTATGCGATTACAACATTTTTAGCTAATGTACACGAAGCAAAAAAAAAAAAAATCATTCTAAATTCAAACATTTCATATTTAAAACATTAAGGAGTTTATATCTTCCTACCCAGAACTGTTATTTTATG
Source organism: Acanthosepion pharaonis (assembly GCA_903632075.3). Classification (NCBI taxonomy): domain Eukaryota; kingdom Metazoa; phylum Mollusca; class Cephalopoda; order Sepiida; family Sepiidae; genus Acanthosepion; species Acanthosepion pharaonis. Next base: position 3,041,043 of record CAHIKZ030002922.1, on the reverse strand, counting down.
GACGATGCTTCCCCGATAACATCAACCGATATTTATCGCAGACGTCCTCATAATATGCATTTCTTACTCCCCCTCCGTTATAGCAATCTTTTACAGTAACCCTTTAGCTTGAGTGGCTTTTGGGCCTTGTAAAGGGTTGACTAACATTAAAAAAGAATATAAAAAAATGTCAAGATTTAAATTACCAACACTAATCTTAGTATTGTATGGAACAAAGACAACGTGTACGGGGCACAGTAAATCGTCCAAGATACATCCAACGCTTATGTTTTCACGGTAAAGTTTCACGATATAAGACACATAGTGAGAACAGAGCCACAGCGACAGTAACGCCCTACAAGATTAACTCTTTGACAATGATACGACGGCTGGCTTTACAAGTTGTACGTTTCTTTATTTAACATTAAGTATATTTAGGCAGCAGGATATACGCTTAAACAAATTTCGTTAAATTTAGAAGACGGGCCGTTAAAACTGTATTGCATTTTTCTAATTAAAAAATAAGTTGTTGTACATCGGAAGCAAACATGTGAATAAACTGTTCAAAGTTCATGGTTTTCTCTTCTTTCTCAGTTATTATAGAAAAAAAAACCCAAACAAACAAACAAGTAAATTAGGATGTAGCCAAAAAATATTCTAGTCCATATATTTGGACAATTTATCTGCGATTCAAATTTTGGATAAAATAATTCTTGTTTAGATCTAAAACAATTTATTCTAAAATTAGAAAAATACAACAATGAAATTACATAAAGAAATCTTCCGAATTATATGTAATAAAAACTGTTTATATAGACACATACACACACACACACACACACACACACATATATATATATATATATATATATATATATATATATATATATATATATATATATATATAGATAACTAGACTCGTTTCGAAAAAACCTCGAATTTTTGATTTGCTAATCAAATTAATCTCGAGGGAAAAAAAGGTTTTAAGAAAAGAAAGAGCTAGAAACATGAACTTCTGTCGACAAAAAATCGCACAGATGGAGGTCTGAAGCCCAAAGAAAACCCCCCGATTCGAGTAAACAACTAACTAACAAAAGAGCTCAATACAACCGTAGAGCAGACCTAGACACACCTAGTGAGCCAGGCAAACCTACCTAGGTTTCACCGAAACGGATCGTCAGGAAAGTCAAGCTCACTGTCTAGTTCACTAGGTGTATATATATATATATATATATATATATATATATATATATATATAGAGAGAGAGAGAGAGAGAGAGAGAGAGAGAGAGCGAGGCGAGATAGATAGATAGATAGATTATGATATTTATATATATATATATATACATATTATGAGATATATATAAATATATTATGATTGTATGATATATATATATATATATATATATATATATATAAATATATATATATATATGATAGATTATGATAGATTATAATAAAACATTTTTAAATCGTGATACAAAAGCTTTTATGTTTCAATAGTAAGATTGTACTTCTTGATAAATAACTGGTTATTATATTATTTTTACGCCATCTCTTCTTCCTCTCACATATATATATATATATATATATATATATATATATATATATATATATATATATATATATATATATATATATACACACATACATATATATATATATATATATATATATATATATATATATATATATATATATATATATATATATATATATATATAATAGATTATAATAAATTATGAGAGATTATAATAAAATAATTTTAAATCCCTGCATAAAAAAGCTTTCATGTATTTTTACTTCATCTGTTCTTTGTCTCATATATACACACATATATATATATATATATATATATATATATATATATATATATATATATATATATATATATATATATATATATATCATTATGTCTGTGTGTGTGTGTGTGTATAAATCAAGAGAACACCTTAGAAATCCATCTCGGTTATACTTTATTTCATAAATATTGTTATATTCAGCTCTTCAGACTGAAAGTTTTTTAAAAAATGGAATCAATAAAAAAAATCCAGCGAGAGAGAGAGAGAGAGAGAGAGAGAGAGAGACGCAAAGAAGGAAAGAAATAATTAGTGCGCAGGTATGCAGAAAATAGAAAAGAACACGTCGGGTGCAAAATCCGGAGTTCCTTAGTATTTTTGTTTTATTTTTAAGAAGACAGTGCTCCATACAGTAGTAGAGCTTTATTATTTTTAAAGAAATAATAATAATAATATTATTATTATTATTATTATTATATATATATATTAAAGACATTTTTATGTTTAACATTCTTTTTATAGATACAAGTATTTAAGTAAATGCTCTGTTTATAATAAACAGTATTAAATAACATTTACCGGCCTGAATGTCCGAAAATTTTCATAGAAAATATTCGTCCTTTGACAGGATATATTTTCTTTAATACTGTTTATTATTTCAGAGCATTTATTTAAATACTTGTATCTATAAAAGAATGTTAAACATAAAAAATGTCTTTAACTAAATTGTCGGACTTTGTCCAATTCTTAATGTATATATATATATATATATATATATATATATATATATATATATATATATATATATATATATCTAGCGAACAGTGGCTTTGAAACCATGCTATGCAGGTTAATAGCCAAGGCAGAGTTGGGCAGTGGATCTTACTCTCCAACCCCGGGAAATTATACGTCCCCTCCCTGGTAATGTGATATAAACTTATTTCAATGTGAGATAATGCAATTTTGATCTATTATGCAACTGAATCGAAGCTGCTTTTTAGTGATCGATCGCTGTATTAATTCGTTGTCAGCCAAAGGTTTTCAGAGCTAATACAGAATTCATATAGTCGTGGGATTTTTTTTTTTTTGGCTTTTGTCAGTGATGTAATCAAATTGTTCAAATGACAGTTGCCAGGATGTATCCATGTGTTCATATGTTAACAAAATAACAGACACGGAAATCGAACAATTTGTTCAAGATGAGGCATCCCATTATCCAATCATATTGCATGTCATCGTTTATTTGGAATCAAAATTACCATGACATTCCTTGCTGCCCGAACTAGTTTTGATTTTCAGTTCAAGCATTGCATTTTGTCTTCTGCCAGTGATAATATTCTTCTCTTTGAAACTTTGCAAAGGTTCCGTAGAGAGGAAACTGGTCTAATTGACTTTTTTGTCATCCTATACGAGAATGAAACGTAAGAAAATATGGCTCGGTTGTAATTATAGGTACCTCCAAAAAACAAACAATAAAAATGAACATAATTATGGTTTAAAATGCATTTTAAAGAATGAAATATATTTCTTATAGCTTTTATTTTAGGTTTAATTCCATGCTAGTAGATTAAATTTAATATTTCTAATCAGCAAAATATTTTTTATATTAAAAAGCCGAATTAAAATTAAGGGGAATTATCTTTTTATGAAAAATTCGATAAAATCGTCCATATAAACAAATCTGTCAGCACAACATAATTCAGTTTATTAAAAATCTTTCAAAAATAAAATATACTTTTCTGAAAAGGTATTTGAGAAAATTCGTTGATTTAGAGTTTAATTTCTTAATATTAACTGAAACATTTTTTACTTTTAGTTTGAAATATAAGTATCAACGAAACGCATTTAAGTAAGGAGCAGATAATTATAATAAATTTACATAATAACTACAACGTAAACGCCTTTATATATATATATATATATATATATATATATATATATATATATATATATATAAAAAAAGTAGTCATGCAAAGAATAAATGAGTAAATCGGGAAACATCTAGCTACTGACAAATCCGGCTGAATAGAAATATATTGTCTAAATTCTTCTGAGTACTTTCAGTCTTTATAAACGATTATCAAAAATTGATCATTTTTTTGTGTAAATAACGTCATGTCAATATATAAATATAGACATGACGTTATTTACACAATATATAAATATAGACATGACGTTATTTACTGTCTTTTTGACAGTTTTCAATTGGATTATTATTATTATTATTATTATTATTATTATTATTATTATTATAAGTACCATGTCTTTTCCAGACGTGAGCGACCATGGCTATCTATATCTTCCTGTTGATCGATTCGTTTTCTATCAGTGTTTTGCAGGTTATTTAAAGCCAGAAAATAAATTCTAAGATATTTTAGATTATAATGGTTTCGTGATAAAAGTCTTACAAATTAACCCATAGCTGGAGGAGAAACGGTGGCGTCAGACCTTTTCCAAAGATAATTGTATGTAAGTAAATAGAACGAGCCCTACTGAAAGCCGAGTACCAATGCTGTGTCGTTATCCATTATAACGCCCGCACATCTAAGTGGACAGTACCTGGTATTACCATCTAGGTACTGACTGCACTCGACATTGCTTAACTTCAGTGTTCGTACGAGCACAGGTGTTTCGACGTCATATGTTCGTCAGCTGTATTGAATAAAAGGGACACGTGTAGAGGAGCTCACAGATACAGGAATAAATTCATAGCAACAGACACGAAGGGACGCATTTCAATTTGTTCACGCATGTCAGAGCTTCCTAGGCTGATCTTTATATATATATATATATACTTTTTTCCTTTGGTTTTCTTTTTCTGGCCTTTTTTTTTTCAATTCGCGCCGAACAATCTACGCGCAGCCTTACCAACCGCCTGAAATTACCATTCCATGAGACTTGATGTCGCAGAAAGTCGGAAACAAAAAACTCAATATATATATATATATAATAATAATAATAATAAAAAGGCTTAAACACTACTATTTCATGGTCATAATTTATTCCATTGGAATCGTGAGTACGATCCAATTCATCAGACCTACAAATTCAAAAAGAAAACAGAAAAAAAAAACTCCGGAAATAAAAATAGAATTTAGAGAGAGTGTATGTATGAGAGTGTGGGACGAATGTTAGAGCTAAAGAGAGGGGTAACAGACGAGAGAAGGTGGGAGATTAAACCTTAACAGAGAGAAACTTAGGAGAGGAGTGGAAGGGGGAAATATATATATATATATATATATATGTATGTGTGTGTATGTCTGCGTATATATATATATATATATATATATATATATATATATATATATATATATATATATATATATATATATATATATATATATATATATATATAGGGTAGCAATAAAGTCCATGTACAGTGACTTATAATAAAAAATCAAACCATTCAAGCAGGTGGCTTGCAGTTCGGACAGTATCGGTATTTAATTTATTATTGTTGACTATAGCGTTTCATTGTTATTAACCAGAATTAAGTAGAACCATTTTAATATCAACTTTCTGAACTGCTGAATAATTGCTTCATCTTAGTTGTTATAGTAAGTAAATATATAGTGACTTTATTGCCACCTATATATATATATATATATATATATATATATATATATATATGTGAAAAGTGAATATAAATATAAATAAATATATATATATGTATAATTATTTATATATTATATGCGCGGTACTTATTAGAAAGCGCTCAATATCAGAGATAGAGCTAACATATTTGGTTGGATAGATGTGAGTTTGTGACCCTGGGTTTCACGCGATCGTCAGACAAACTGATTACTGTTTTAAAAAACAACAACATTACGAAAAAATGCCTACTTTGCCTACACGAAAAAGTAGCAATAATATCACACAAACCGCAAAAGAACTTGCTAAACAAAAAATCAGAGATAATCTCCAAATGTAGGCATGAGAACAAGTATCTATTATCCGAATTCATACCAAACGGATAAAACAGACAAACCACCAACAATCACAATTTAATTTCAAGATACCATCAAAATAATTGCACCTATCATTATTATAATTGCACCACCATTAGTAATCACTTTTACCACCTTACAATATCTATTAACTATCAATATTATCATTACCACCTACACACAGCACCATCACTTACACATCACACCCACTATTAACATATAATCCACTACAATCTTTATTACCCCCCCCCAGCATATTTACTACTTTAAAACAATATGATCAGATATAATTTCCATATATAACCATGAGAACAAACACCTATTACCAGGCAGCTTTAATATAATAATAATAATTTTGTAATTAAAAATTATAGCAATCTTCAACTACCATAATTTTACATAGAATACCTATTATCAGGATTTATACCAAAATAAATTAATACATATAACAAAATAAAACAAAAATAAAACACCAACAACCACTTTTTAGTTCAAGCTACCACCACTATAACTACATTCATGGTTTTATCATTCTCCCACCACCGTTACTAATCATTTCTACCAATCTGCAATTTCTTCCAGTTTACAATAACTATTAGCTAAAACCTAAATAGCATTGTCTCCAATCCTTTGAAACATTACTATCACATCATATCATATAAACCCGTTATTAAACATCACCATATAAATTAAACAATAAGGATTACAATTTTTTACCTGTTACATATACACAGTCACCAAAAACAAACAAATAACCAGCTTTAAATATAACAAATAAACCCCCATTTTTTTCAAAAATTTAAAAATAAATATAAATAATTTAATAGTAATTTTTACCTATCATAATTTTACACAAACCCCACCACACATATATACATACATGCGAGAAAATATTTTTCAAATATTTTTCAACGGAAAAAAAAAAAAAAAAAAAAAATTCATAATATGACATGGATACATTCACGAGACAATAACGAGACATTTCCGCCACACTTCCAATGTTTAAATTTCAACATTTCAACATACAAATGCGTATGTATAGACATAACACCACCCGTATACATACATGTGTCATAGCCGAAACTGTCTACATATGTTTATATATATGTATGAGTCCCGACGGACGACCAAGTATGTATATGTATATGTGTCTGCATACATCGATGTTTGCGTTAGTACGATGAATGACAAAACAACGAAATCTCCCCACCACTTCCACAATAACACCAATACACGCAATCTACATAAACCCAAATTTTTAAAACAGTAATCAGTTTGTCTGACGATCGCTAAAGCGTGAAACCCAGGGTCACAAACTCACATCTATCCAACCAAATATGTTAGCTCTATCTCTGATATTGAGCGCTTTCTAATAAGTACCGCGCATATAATATATAAATAATTATACATATATATATTTTATTTATATTTATATTCACTTTTCACATATATTTCGCTCCCCCACGGGTTGAGCACTCGCGCCATTCTTTTTTTTTACGATAATGGATAAATTTGACCTACCATACTCACTGAAAAACATCCCCATACCTACTCAAGCTTCATACAAACTCCAACTAACTGAGAAAATCGAAAGTCTAATAAGACGAATGAGATGGAAAGCATATTTCTCCCTCAACGACCCAAAAACCAAACAACTGAAAAACCCGAGACATTCAACTTTAATACAAAAAAGTGTCCACCAATATGCAAGAAAATGTTAAAAATTCGAAGAGGACATGATAAACATAGTTAGAACCTTGAAATTCAAAAAGACACTTGGACAATTTCCAGAAAAAAAATCATAGACGACAGGAAAAAAAAAAATCAACTCCAACAAAGTATTCATTTTGGCTGACAAAACCACAAACATATATACCATAGAACCTACAGCCTACAATCAACTCTTAACCAACAAAATTACACAACTATACAAAAAGACAAACACGAACACAATAAACATTATAAACCAAGAAGCCAAAAATATAGCCACCAAATTGAATATAGACGAAAAAGAGTAAACAAACTAGCTGAACAACATGCTTTCATCACGGCAAAGGACCACAAAGCCAGCTTCATAAAAAACCAACATTCAGACTAATTAACCCGGCGAAGAGCGAGATAGGAAAATTAGTAAGAAGATATTAGAAAATATCAACACCAGCCTAAGGGAAAAAATTAAGTCTCAACCAGTGGAAGAACACCAAAGCCGTCATAGAGTGGTTTAAATCGATAGACAACAAGAACAAATCCACTTTCATCCAATTTGACATTGTGGTTTTTACCCTTCCATTACAGAAAGCATATTAAATGAAGCCATACAACTGGCACAGCTAAATGTAAAACTCACGGACGGTGATATAAAAATAATCAAGCATTGCCGCAAATCCCTGCTGTTCCACAACAATGAACCATGGGCAAAGACACATAACCACAACCTGTTTGACGTAACAATGGGTAGCTACGATGGAGCAGAAATATGCGAATTAGTAGGCATACTCATCCTATCATACCTGGCCAGAATCCTGGAGAAAAAGGACACAGGATTATACAGAGATGACGGTCTTATCTTAATAAGGGAATCAATGGCCCCAAAGTAGACAAATTCAGGAAGAAAATAGTGAACGCCCTAAAAACATTGGATTCATAATAGAGATAAATACAGGCACAACTATAGTAAACTTCCTTGACGTCACTCTTAACCTGATCAACAACACATATGAACCATACAAAAAAGAAAATGACACACCAACTTACGTACACACATCCTCCAACCATCCACCTTCTATCATCAAACAAATACCAAAGTCAATCAGCCGCAG
>CAHIKZ030002922.1:2985000-3027500 GCA_903632075.3 Acanthosepion pharaonis | reverse complement strand
AGCGTTTCCAATCGACGCGTCTTGAGAATATTATTTCGATGTCTGGTCACTTGGGTGAGTGGACGACAAATGGGAAACATTGGCTTTTACTACGGCAAGGCAATCAATGGATCAATCTTCTCGTTAACTAAACGGGTTGGCACAATCAGAATGCTAGGTCGATAGATAGCCGAACCTTTCCAGACGTAGAAATCAACGCCAAGACGTCCGTGTCTCTGGCACCATGCCGGCCGAAAATGCAGTGGCTTTCTACAGACAGAATCTACGATTTTCTCGTCGATTTTGTTTTTAACCGTTGCTGCGTTTATCGAATATGAAATTAGAGACAAGATACTTCCGCAGTTAAAAATTTGCACTGGAGTTCTTCCAAAATGGTATTTCGTATGCTAGGCATATGACTTTCACAGAACTGAATTAGGTACCATAAAATTAATATTTTACCATCTTTTGTTTCGGGATCAACAAACAATATACCTTGTTTTGCAACCTTGTTTTTCCAGATGTCGCTCATCTAGAGACAACGATTAGATCGATATTGGAAAAATCACTGTTAGTTCTTCAGAGTTGTTTTTTCTTTTTAACTGTAGTGGGCTAATTTTTAACAATAGCCGTTCATACTCACGAATAACCTTCCGTGTATTGATGCTAAAGAATGAGAGAAATGTGCTATAGCTGTTTAAATTTCTTTTATTTCCATTTCCCAAGTACTTTCGATCTTCTTCCAAGATAATCTTCAGGGGTGCAAGTAGTACAGGACTATAAGTTGTGCGTTGTTATTCATTACCGTATTTTTTTCATTATGCTTTCAATGAACAACATATAGTTTTGTACTACTTGAGGCAACAGAAACAAAGAAAAGAGTACTAAGATCTTACGAAATATCAGTCCTCTTATATGTCAGTGAATGCTGAACTATCTCTTTACAGATTAAGAAGAGACTCGAGGCAACAGAGACAAAGAAAATTGTGCTGAACTATTATGTAATATCTGTCTTCCTATATGGAACTGAAGACAAAAAAAAACGAACATGCGCAAATAGATGGCAGAACAGAATTAAGGGGAGATAACAAACACTAAAAATTTATTAAGAGCTAGAAACGATATGAAATTGTGGAGAGCCATGACCATCAACGTCTGAACGGACATGACACATAGATGAAGAAAAACGAGTTTGTGTAAATGGATGGCAGAATATGCTTTAGTGGATATAACAAAAATACAAAAAATTATTAAAATCTACAAAGAGGAAAGTGTGAAGAGCCATGATCGCCAACGTCCTGAAGTGGAACGACTCATAAAAAAACGAGCTTGTGTAAATGGATGGCAGAACATGGTTTAGCGGATATAATAAAAATATAAAATTTATTAAAATCTACAAAGAACAGGAAATTGTGGAGCACCATGATCGCCAACGTCCTGAACGAAGACGCCAAATTGAAAACAAATAATAATAAGAAAAACAACTGCATAATCATTATCTTTAACAGATTCTATTTCGCTTTGAATAGATGAAAAATTTAGTATTTCGATGGCTTTATATGTTCGTAATACATTCATGAGGTTGTTTTCTCCGGATAAATTCTACTTAAGTGATAAGAGTGAAGGATGTCATTGAAATAGCAATCGTTTCGTTCGTTCGTTCATTGTGTATTTTCGAAATAAACTAACTTTATATCGGTGCTGAGATTCGTGTCCAGTGATATCGACCGAGAAAAGACAGACAAATTATTAAACGTTGACCGTTTTCGATTTCATGGGAATTTATGTGGACCTCACTTCCTGTGTCTTCCGAATTTCGGTTACGACATAGCAGAAGTCACTGATTGCATAATAAGTCATAAGTAAGCGATCCAGACAAATTATTGTTGATTCTCTCTCTCTCTGTACAGATATGGCGCCGAGAAATTCCTCAGTAATCTCATTCAGTGAGACACACACACACACACATATATATATATATATAGCAAACGTAATTTTATATATATATATATATATATATATATATATATATATATATATATATATATATATATATGCGTGCCTTTCGTCTGACTGAAACATTGAAATGAATAAAGTCTGTATTAGTTTTCGACATTTTTTTACAACTTTCACAGTTAAGTTTGTAATTCCAACACGAACTCAGTCTATACAGGGGTTAAATAAGACTGGCGAATTTTATATTTTTGTCGGTTGAAATAATCTTATTCCCCATATAAGGTGATTTTAGATTTTATTGTGTATTACATATATATATATATATATATATATATATATATATATATATATATATATATTATGCTGAATTATTCATAAGAAAAATAAATTAGTAAAGTTGATGAGATAAAATGGCGAATTCCCTTTGCTAAGTAAGTTTTTAAAATGCATTAACCCACTAATCATTCCACCAATGTTGTGATCCTTGTTTTTGTTTTTTTTAATTATAAATTCTATTAGGTCTACCTTAAATATACAAGTCCTTTTGACAGGTTCTCCGGTCATCATCAGGCATGTAAACTATTTTCTTATCTCATTAACTTTACTAATTTACCTTTTGTCTGAATAATTCAATGTAATATATATATATATATATATATATATATATATATATATATATATATATATATATTAAATTAATATATATGCATATATATTATTTTAATAAGGAAGTGTTTAATGTGGCCAACACCTGCAGAACGGGCAACATCAATGTAATAAGAGAATTAATCCCAGACGCGTATTAGCATATCACTATCCACTGTGTTGATCGCTGTTGCTATTCGATGTTTAAGGTCATCGAGATGAGTAGGTAGAGGTGGAATATAAATGCGATCTTTTACGCATCCCCACAAGAAAAAATAGTCACACACGGTGAGGTCTGGGGATGTCGCAGGCCAAGCACAAAGAGGCGTCGTCTGTAAGGTTTCAAATGTAGACGTCTTCTTGCACAAGCCAGATATTGAATCGAGAGATCGCAAGCTCACGGCTAACTCGATTTGTGGACTTCGCAACTCAGCACGGATTCTCACCACTTATTTCTCCGAAACTCGTAGTTGTCCTGGATTTTCTCCTTTACACAGATACACAATATCTTGAAACTGTTTAAATCACCGTCGAATGTTCTTTTGAGAGAGCAGAATAAAGTCGAATTGCCTTCGAAAAGTACGCTATACCGTAACAATCGTATTTATTTTCACGAACTCGAGAACGCAGAACGCCTTTACCTGAGGACTCGCCATTCAGGGGGTAAACAAACAACTGAATGTTGCCGGAGATACAATTTGACTATATTGTCCCTGTGGCAGCCATTCAAAACTTAGAAAACTATTCTTTCAAATGGTCACTGACTCATTTCATGACGATGCTTGAGAACTGAAGCAATGCGTCATGAAATCGGTTAATACTTTTTTTTTAATAACACTATATATATATATATATATATATATATATATAAAGAGGAAGTTATAGAGTGTCAGGGAGAGGTAGTACTTTTAGTAGGGGGTTCACCATGTCCTTTTCAGGGCAGCTCGTCTGACATTGGTCTTCACCTGTCACCCAGCTCTCATCTGTGGCACCCAGAAGATGTCGCATGGAACAGCGGCTACCCCCGGGCAATATAAAAAGAAAGATATATGAACAGAGAGAAATATCGACTGGAAACGATGTTCGACGTGACAATTTTAATTCTCTTTCAATTTTAACGCACTTTCAACAGTGTCTGTTTTATTATCATCTGTGTATGTGTATATCAATACACATGCTTATCTATCTATCTATCTATCTATCTATCTATCTATCTATCTATGTGCTAGTTAAACAGTCGATACACGCATAATCACATCCATATATAAATTCATTCATTCCTTTACCCGTAAATAAACTTGGCAAATGTATGAGTCAATCTCTTCACACCGCCATTGTAGGTTAAATAACACACCAGTCTAGAAAGGCACCAACCCTAATGGAATACCGGCTGGATGTGGTGCCAGAGACATCCCGCCATAAATCCTTTCAGTTCACTTATGTGCCATGCGTGATACACGCTTAGGCGATCATCCATTTTCGAATACATGAATGACGATGTCATTTCTTTCTGCAATAGACCAGTTACCATATATATATATATATATATATATATATATATATATATATATATATATATATATATATATATAATATATATATATATATATATACATATATATAATATTACCATATATATATATATATATATATATATATATATATATATTACCATATATATATATATATATATATATAAATAATTACGTTTGCAATCTCTCTCTCTCTCCCCTCTCTCTCTCTCTCTCTATATATATATATATATATATATATATATATATATATATATATATATATATATATATATATATATACTAATACGGCAGAAATTTATAGAAACAAGGATCTTTCATTCATAACGGATTCGGAGGTTTTAGTTTATTATTTGAATTGTTTGCGACGATGGATTTCTCGCCAATAAAATCATTAACCTTTGCATTTGTTTTTGTGTGAATAATTCATGAATATATATATATATATATATAATTATGTTTTGCTATCTATCTATCTATCTATCTAACTATATATATATATATATATATATATATATATATATATATATATAATTACGTTTGCTATATCTCTCTCTCTATATATATATATATATGTGTGTGTGTGTGTGTGTGTGTCACTGAATGAGATTACTGAGGAATTTCTCGGCGCCATATCTGTACAGAGAGAGAGAGGGAGAATCAACAAAAACATTTTCTGGATCGCTTACTTATGACTTATTATGCAATCAGTGACTTCTGCTATGTCGTAACCGAAATTCGAAAGACACAGGAAGTGAGGTCCACATAAATTCCCATGAAATCGAAAACGGTCAACGTTTAATAATTTGTCTGTCTTTTCTCGGTCGATATCACTGGACACGAATCTCAGCACCGATATAAAGTTAGTTTATTTCGAAAATACACAATGAACGAACGAACGAAACGATTGCTATTTCAATGACATCCTTCACTCTTATCACTTAAGTAGAATTTATCCGGAGAAAAAAACCTCATGAATGTATTACGAACATATAAAGCCATCGAAATACTAAATTTTTCATCTATTCAAAGCGAAATAGAATCTGTTAAAGATAATGATTATGCAGTTGTTTTTCTTATTATTATTTGTTTTCAATTTGGCGTCTTCGTTCAGGACGTTGGCGATCATGGTGCTCCGCAATTTCCTGTTCTTTGTAGATATATATATATATATTATATATGTATTGCTGTTAAAGAATGATAGAAATGTGCTATAGCTGTTTAAATTTCTTTTCTTTTTATTTTCCAAGTACTTTCGATCTTTTTCAAAGATCATCTTCAATGGTGCAAGTGGTACTGCACCATATGTTGTTCATTATTATACAAAGTTGTGCGTTGTTATCCATTACCGTAATAATTTTCAGTATGCATTTAATGAACAACATATAGTCTTGTACTACTTGCACCACTAAAGATGATCGTGGAAGAAAATCGAAAGTACTTGGGAAATGAAAATAAAATAAATTTAAACAGCTATAGTACATTTCTCCAACCATTAACATCAATACACGGAAGGTTATTCCCTGAGTATGCCACTTTTTGTTAATTTTGTATGTTCCAGCCTTCTTCAAGTGATTGGAATTTCGAACCGAACCCTCAACAAGGCTGGAGCATAAAACGGCCGACATATTGTGAATATGTCAGTGAAGATGAGAATAAGAGTCCATATAATATGAATAATACAAGTAATCATAATACTTCATCTCAGAGATATAAACAGATAATTATTCAGAATCGGTTATGCAGCCTGATTTTCCTTTCTTGCGAATAAGATATTCCATTGCAATAGTTAATAATATTTATCTGGCTTTCTTTTGGCGCTCTTTAGAGCAGATACTTGTATTTAAACTGCATTACTCACGATTTACCTAGCATATTCACAACACCACGTTTTTTACGCTTGCGCCAGGTTTCTATAGCAACTTATTTCAATGTACTTTGTAGTTTCAAGTTTATTAAGATTCGCCGGGAATCTTCGTCCTAATGATGACAATTACCGATTACGGTTAGCGATAGTGGGAGTGTTCGCTTTTGTGCAAGCATTTGAAAAATCGGCACATTGATTTAAATCCGTGGTCTGTAATCGATCAATCTTTACTTACCCTTTTCTATCTTGATCGATAATCGTTATATTTACCCATTCGAATTTTCCGCCTCTTGTCGATTTGATCGATAGGCGTCTATTGATGCCTCTTATATCTTAGACTGCCCATATATATCGATCTTTCTTCGCAGGATTGCTTGTATCGTCTCAAAGACCAGTTCCGTTCAACTCTCAACTCATGCCGAATCAATCAAGCACATTTCTACTCCCTGTTAATCTACTTATTATTAATGGAATCCTCCTTTGATTTCGACCATTTATGGCACCAATAGATTAATCTGGACATTGATCAAATCAGTGCAGATGGAACTTAAGCCAAAATCCACTTTCCTGTGAAACATTCCATAATATAAGATTCCTACCTTTCGTAATCAGTTTTCTAATCAAGCACAGTATCGATTCCCTGGGCAATTACTCAAAAACAAAATCACGTAACTTCGCTCCAAATCTCATATGATATTAACGTAAAACGCCCGCTTTAAAAATGTTTTAAGCTTTCTGAAGTCGTTCGCTTTTTCAGGATTTCATTCTAAATTCTCTTTTATTTTCCATTTCCCTTCAGGCAATATTACCAATGTTAGAGAAATAGACGAAAGTTACTGTTGAAATCTCTTTATTATATTTCTTTTCTCAGAAATCTGATCTTCCTGATGTCGAGAGTTCTAAAATAGATATTTATTCAGATGACACTACAATTTACTCTTGTTTCCGTAGCAAATCTGTCAGAGCTGACAAAGTAAATATGTCTGCTTCTCTTGAAAAGGACCTCCAATCAGTTGTTAACTGGGGCAGGAAATGGCTTGTAAATTTGAATGCCTCCAAAATGAAACTGCTCTTATTTAACCACCATAGAGAAACATTTCTACCTGCCACCAACATGGCTGATGTTAGACTCTTGGAAAGCGACACACTGTTCCTATTTGGCCTCACATTTTCAACTGACTGGAAGTGGAGCGTCTACCACGAATCAGGAGCTGCATCTACAGCAAGGACAGTTAGTTCACTGTGTCATACCAGAAATTATTTCGCATCAAAGTCTACCTCACACGTTTACAAATCTACAATTCATCCGTGCATAGAATTCTGCTGCTATATGTGGTCTGGCACTCCTGCTATTAATCTCGAAGTCCTTGACAAACACCAAAGAAGGATCTTTAATATAGTCGATCTTGATATGGCATTTTAACTTCAGTCACTTTCTCACAGACCTAGCGTGGCTTCCCGATGTCTTTTCTAGCGATATTTTCATGGCGACTGCTCTGACGACATGTTTCCCTGGTGGCCCGACTACAGGAATTTAACCGTGCTAGTAAATTGGCATCTAGTCCCACCTTTTTACTGATCAAATGCCTAAATACAACCGTCGCTTCTACTCCAACAGTTTCTTTTCTCACACTTCCCACCTGTGTAACTCCACCGCGCTTACTTGCTTTCCTGATAACTGCAATCTTCAAAAATGTAAATATAACGTCAATCGCCATCTTCTATATTTCATCCTATCTCAATCCCCACTATACACAATTTTTTCTTTCACTTTATCTCCCTGTAACCCCCAGCGTGATAGTGGCATTCTCGTCTTGAAATGATTAAAAAACGCAATTGTGGAACTCCCTTCAGATTTCTTGTTTCCCTGATAACTACAATCTCCGGAAAGTTAAATGCAACGTCAATCGCCATCTTCTATCTTTTTGAAATTTGTTCTTTTATTGTCTTTTTCTCACTTCTCTTCACTAAAGACTTCTCATTCTTTTTCACTCATTGCAACCCCCTGCGTCCAAGTGGGATTATTACCTTGCTTGGTAGGAGGTGAAAACTATTTAAAAAATAGCCTTGCACTAAGATAATTTAAAAATGTAAACAAGAGTATCTGTCTATATTTCTGAGATGAGGTATTATGTACACTATTTACATTATTCGGACTATTGTCCTCATCTTTGTCGCCATATTTATTACAACGTTTCGGCCTTTCAGTATCTGTCTATATTTCTGAGATGAGGTATTATGTGCACTATTTACATTATTCGGGCATTATTCGTCAAAATGTTCATCCATAAGTGTCCGAAAAAATTTTAGAATCTGTCAAGCATTATTAATTTTTGAAACTTATATAATTCACTATTTACATTATTCTGACTATTGTCCTCATCTTTGTCGCCATATTTATTACAACATTTCGGCCGTTGTACGCTCCGGCCTTCTTCAAGTAGTTTGGGTAGACTATTCTAGTTCCACGTGCCATGTTTAATGGATGTCAGTTATCAGTTATCTCCTGTAAACAAGAGAGTTCCCCAAGAAAACCGCACTATACTGAACTCTATACTAGACTGTTTTACGCAGATGATCTCCCCAAAATATCTGCCGTTACATTCAACTTCCATATTTTCCAGCTGTGTTCCTGGTTAATTATCTGTTCCGCAGTTATGCGCTTATTTCTCTCCATGTATCGTTCACTAAAGATGAATCATTCATCTGGCTATTGTGTTTCTTATGTCCGGTTCATATTTCTCTTTTCTATAGTGGTATTAGATATAATTCAATCAGTCATTTGTTAAAATATTCTTCCATAAAGTCTCCGGATCTAGTAACCTATAAGCGCAAAGATTGATAGCAATGTCTAGAAAAAAGTGTCCTAAAAATTTTTCGAATCTGTCAAGCATTGTTAATTTTTGAAACTCATATAATTCACTATTTACATTATCGAATAGCAACAGTGATCAATACAGTGGATCGTGATATGCTGATACGCGTCTGGGAGGAATTGTCTTATAGCATTGATGTTGCCCGTTCTGCAGATGGTGGCCACATTGAATACTTACTTGTAAGGCAGGATATAAAAGTTGGTTGTGGGTAGAATAGTTGTGACTTGGCTAGAGTTTTTGTATTGCTTATTAAAATAATAATATATATATATATATTTTTTTTTAATATATATATATATATATATATATATATATATATATATATATATGTATATTTCATATATATCAATTATGTGATGCAGTTTAATTTATATTACACTGAATCATTCAGACAAAAAGTAAATTAGTAAAGTTAATGAGATAAGAAAATAGTTTACATGCCTGATGATTACCGGAGAACCTGTCGAAAGGACTTGCATATTTAAGGTAGACCTAATACAGTTTATAATTAAAAAAAAAAAAAACAAGGTTCACAACATTGGTCGAATGGTTAGTGGGTTAATGCATTTTTAAAACTTACTTAGCGAAGAGAATTTGCCATTGTATCTCATTAACTTTATTTTTCGTATGAATAATTCGCTCCGGCCTTCTTCAGGTGATTTGGGTAAACTGTTAATGTTAGTTATCAGTTATCTCCTGTCAATTCTCCTCTCCAAGTTCTCCACTGCCTTAACAGGGTATTGAACTCGCACTCTTTGGGTCCTGTCACTGGATATGACCAACGCCTTTATCCACTGTGCCATAAGTCCTTGTACTAGAATAGTTTACCAAAGAGAGCGAAATAAAGGGCTCAGTTAGACATTCCAACCAACTGAAGAAGGCCAGGGCGTACAAGGGCTGAAACGTTGTAATAAATATGGCGACAAAGATGAGGACAATAGTCCAAATAATGTAATTATTGTACATAATACCTCATCTCAGAAATATAGACATATACTGAAAGGCCGAAACGTTGTAATAAAATATGGTAACAAAGATGAGGACAATAATCCGAATAATGGAAATAATGTATATAATACCTCATCTCAGAAATATAGACAGATACTGAAAGGCCGAAACGTTGTAATAAAATATGGTAACAAAGATGAGGACAATATTATACATAGTACATCATCTCAGAAATATAGACTCATATAATTCATTTTAATTTTAGTTTCTTTTTATTACAACTAGACACAATGTAATTCTATTATGTTGTAATTTCATTTCTTTTCTGCTGTATTCTCATTTCCTTCCGGGTCCCAACCAGAGATCTAAGGTCAGAAATTGCATCATTACATGTTCCACTGAGCATTTTAACCCCCTCCCCCCAAAAAAGATCACACAAATTTTACATAGATAAAGCCTTTCGCAAAGTGCGAACTGTCTTTTTGAGTACATTTTTTTGTATTTCTTTAAGGCATGGTATACCAGGACTCCTTTCAATGAGTTTATCAGCGGAGGTCTCCAAGTACAATTGGAATTATTGATGTCTTCATCTGCTATAATTTTGAGATTTCCACGTCAAGATCCTTGTATTTTGATATATTTTTAATATCTTCATATATACATTATGTAGGGACTGTCATGTCAATGAGAAAAAAAAAACCCAAAACATTCTGTTTTTTGTGGTCTTTGATCATGATGTCTGGGCGATTAGCTTTCATTGTTCTATCTATGTATATTGTAAAGTCCCACAAAAATATTTACAGGTCCTATGTGAGTAACCGGGTCTGAATGTTGCTCCTATCAGTTTCTCGTAGTTTCGTTTCCGTAAAAGTTGCAGATTTTCCAGTGCAGATATTCGCCTACTCCGTCATGCAAAGTTTTATATTCAGTGGCTGCTATCAGCTGATACAAGATGGTCAATTTTTTTTCTGGATATTTATCACAGATTCTGCTCTTCGGATTGACACATTGTTTAGCATGTTTGCTTGGTAATATATAGTTAGCAATCATTAGTCCTGTGCACCTAGATTATAATTATATTTTTGACTAGCAGGAGAGCCCGGCGTTGCCCGGGGTTGTAACAGTAAAAGATAGATCAAGTATCGACCATCATAAAGACTGAAAAATAAAATTGACAAAGATTATTGTTTAAGGTTGACGGACACGCATATCTTAATTAGTTTTTTGTTTTTGTTTTTGTTTTTTTACGAATTGGTCAAACCCAAATTCAAACAAAAACATTGTTTTCAATCGTTATGAGTCTACTGATTGAATATAATTTTATTATAAACAGTTGGCTTGTAAATACAATTTTTAAAGTATTCTGAATGTAAAAATAAAGAAAAAAGTTTGCATGACAATAAGAAACACTACCTGCCGAAAGAAGTGAAGTTTTGTTGAAATCGGTTGAAAAATGTAGGAAATCCAATCCCATATATAAACGAACACACACACACACACACACACACACACACACACACACACACACACACACACACTAACACAACCTGGGTTTTATAATAAGTATAACTCGATATGAGTTGTTCCCCTTTCATTCTCTCGATGCCTCTTAATCGTGTTTTCAAATTAATTTCGTGCAAAAACAATTTTGTTTTTCCAATTTTTAGCGCTGTCAGAACCACCGCAAGGTAATTTTACGCAGTCCTGTGAAGTTTTGTTGAAATCGGTTGAAAAATGTAGGAAATCCGATCCAATATATGAACTTACAGACACACACACAACCTGGGTTTTATAATAAGTATGATTTCCTTTGATTTCTGGTATGGGCTCACTTCTTTCCAGGCCCCGCCCAGAGATTTAAGGTTAGAAATGGCATCATGTCATTTTCCACTGACCAATTAGAAAAAAAAAATTACATAGATATAACCCTTCGTAAGGTGCGGGATGTACTCGTAAGAACAATTTTGTTTGTATTTCTTTAAGCCATGGGCTTATAGGAATCCCTTCAATGAGTCTACTGGAATCTTTTCCAAACAATCCGAGGTCTCCAACTGCGACAGGGATTGTTCATATTCCCATTTGCCACATTTTTGCGGTTTCGATTTCAAGGTCCTTGTATTTTGATAGCTTGTTGTTGTTGTTGTTGTTGTTGTTCTTCTTCTTCTTCTTCTTCTTCTTCTTCTTATTATTATTATTATTATTATTATTATTATTATTATTTTCTATGACTCCTAGTGTACATTCAATTCTTTTCGGTTCCCAGCAAGTGACCTAAGGTTAGAAATGGCATCATGACATTTTCAGCTGAGGATTTTTTAAGGAGAAAAAATTTAAAAAAAAACTAATATCACACACATTTTTTATACATAAAGCCCTTCGTAAGGTTTGGGCTGTACTTGTGAGTACGTTATTATGATTATTATTTTTATTTCCTTTGATTTCTGGCGTTTACACATTTCTTTCCGTGTCCCGCCCAGGGACCTAAGGTTAGAAATGGCATTATGACACTTTCCACTGACAAAGAAAATGAAAAAATAAAATTATATAGATAAAGCCCTTCGTAACGTGTGGGCTGTACTTGTCAGAAATTATTATTATTATTATTATTATTATTATTATTATTATTATTATTATTATCTGATGAAGAAATGCCAGCCAGTACGAATTCTACTTATAGTTGCTTTTAATTTCCAATAATAAGACCTTCATTCCATTTGCTGGTAGTCACAACTATTTTTACTAATACAGGATGCCAACAAAGTCATTACACCAATAGAGGCATTTATTAAAATTGCATCAGAAACTGGATACTGTTGAAGTGTTTATGCAATATGAAGTAGATAAATAAATATTTGGGTCCGATTCATTGGATAAAGGGCATCTAAAGTGATATTCTATTTTTGTTCATGTCTGAAACATCGAAACAACATTAATTGCGATGATGAAACATGAAAACATAACATTAATAAAACTATTAATATTATTAAATAAAAAAAAATAACATTAATATGCCAACAAATTTTACTTGCCAGCTGTTCTAAATTTTTCGTAATGACCTTTTGAAATTGTCTAAAGACTTTGTGGCCACCCCGTATATCATTCGGGATAACTAAAACTTTCATTTTGCTATAAAACTCTGAAGTAATGGCAGTAATTCCTTACTTTTGAATAAATTTCATGTGAACATAATTTTAGTTGCTCTTTTATAGCAATTACTCAATCATTCTAATATTATTTGATTAGATGAGCATTGTCAGCTATTATTAATTTCGATTTAGAATTTCCTGCATGTTATTTTTAGTTTTCGTTCAATACAATTATGCAAAACATCGTTGCATTAGCATTTCTGTATTCGATTAGTGCATCCGTGCTGTCAAAATTGATGACAAGAAGTAACGTATTATAAATAATATGTATTATACTGTTAAGTAATTTTTGTTTAATCCATGTATAATTTTGTAATTTAAAATAATTCATTGTTAACGTTAGTAATTAAACAGTGTACAATTTATAAACAGCTCAGGAAAGATGTCGGTATTTTATCCTCATAAATGTTATATATTTACAACCAATTTTTTTTTTTACTGCAAACGTTCCCAAAGCATAATATTTTTTGAGTAAACTTTGGAAGGTCTGAGTAATGCTTGATTGTGCGTAGATTCGATCTGTACTTTCAGAGTCAGGGGAAAGAAGGGGATTGTTACACACACACACACACACGCACACACACACACACACACAAAAGATCCGATTTCGACTTTTAGCAAGAAGACATGTGACTGTCTCCAAGCCAAACGCAAGAGCTTTTTCCTTCTCTCACATCACATAATGGAAGGAACATGTGTCAGCGACTTCAAACAAATCATCTCCAACTACAACAAAAGCAGAGAGGGTCAGTGAATCTTCGCTGACAATCATGTGTCGGCGACTTCATACATATCATCTCCAAGTACAATAACATAGACGGTCAGTGAATCTTCGCTAGCGATAAAAGTCTTTACTAAACTACAATTTTTTTTTCTTCTGTGAACCATTTACCCAAAGAGTAACTCAACTAAAGACTATTTTTAATCATTATTAAATTTATGTACATAAGTAAATAAAAAAAGATTTATTTAACAGGCATAAGACCATGTTTTCTTTATTTAACTCAACTAAAGATTTTTTACTTCTTTTTGACTCTATTGAATTCATGTACATATGTTTGTAAATACAAATGATTTATTTAACAGAAATAAACATGTTTTCTGTACTTTTATTTTATTACTAGTGTACTCGTCCCGTCAAAATTGACGGCAAGAAGGAATCTACTATAAGTAATATGCATTATATTGTAAGTTATTTTCGTTTAATCCATGTCCAATTTTCTAATTTAAAATAGTTCTTTGTTAACATTAATAATTGAACAGTGTACAATTTATAAACACCTAAGGAAAGATGTCCTTATAGTGTCTTCAATAAATGTTACATATTTACAGCCAAAATATGTTTACTGCAAAAATTCTCAAGGCTCAATATTTTTTGTGTAAACTTTGGAAGGTCTGAGTAATCCTTGACAGTCCATAAATTCAATCAATAATTTCAGTCTGCTTATTTTTCGTCGTATCATCATATGTATTTTTCAAAAATTATTTCCCCCCCCCCGTTTTTTAAATTATAATTTTTAAAGTTTAAAATGGATTTCTAAAAATGAAGAAAGCATTCTTGAAGATATATGTGGCGTATTATATATATGAATCCTCTTCGATAGCGATATCAGTATGCGTCAACTGGACCAAGTTAGCACGGGACCGGATGGGTCATCGCTATTTTGTACACTGCCCTGCAAAAGTTAAACTAAAAAAAAACGTGTTTGTGCATATATATATATATATATCTCTAGCCAATTCAACTGTGAATTGATGCGACCTCGTCACCAATCCAGTACTAACTACGTTTAACTTCATAAATTCTATCACATAACAAAAAAGTTTATTCGAAAAATTACCATGAAAGACTTTATAGAACAGTCACAAGGAAGTTATATTGAATCGGCAGGAAAATTACAGAGGCTAAGATGTCAGGTTAAGACCAGTAACATTGCAGATTCTTCTTTAGATTTTATCAAGAATCCCCAAATATATAGCAGTGTTATCAGAGCAGATGTGGCAGGAATATTCAAAGCATAGACGAAAGGTAGTAATGGATAGTGGCGTGGATCAAGGAATCGGGTGAGCCGGGTTCGAATTCCAATCGAATCCATTCCGTTAATTTACGTGCTAATACCCTTGGGAAAGACATGAATCCTCTTCTTCTCTCCCCAGCTATGAGTTAATAACAGGGAAGACCGGGTTCTGTTTTGCCTTGGATGGCAACTTGTCTACCGAAGAAACAAATGGCAACCTATATAAAAATATCTGCCTCGTCAATAATATATCTAAAATACATGATCGCCTAAGCGTGTATCATACATGGCATTGAGAGAAGCTAGATTCTGGATATAGAAATTGTCTAGACACGACAGAGTGAACCAGCTTTCCTAGCAGCAGACTTAGCAATTGATTCAATATAAACTTTTCACCATATCAGCGGAAAACGTTAATCTGAGAAAAACGAGTTGCTCTTCTTTTTGGTTAGTATCAGTTCAGACAATTGCAGCAAGGACGAGCTATGATACCGCCATCGAGTCGTATAACACACATTTCCTTCATATTTCATTTGTAAGGAGGAATTTCCTCTCAGCTATTTCCCGAGAACTGCTATTTTGAGAAAACATAAACAAATACTCCCGCGTGGGTGCTTTCCTGAACACATGCAGTGTTAACTCCTTCACGTCATAGGTCAATCACGATCTATCCTCCATAACCTCATATACTTCACTTCCCTTTCTCTTATGCCATATCCCAATAATTAACCCTCTAACTTGAGGGGTTCTTCGGCTTTGTATAGGCAGACTTTTTTTTAAAAAAATGCGAGAAGCAGAGGGAGACCAACGTTCAATGATTTTGAAGAAATTTAGGAATGGAAGCTAAAATTTGGAAATGAAGACTAACATTTAGAAATGAAGGCTAAATTTTGCAAATGAAGGCTAAAATATTTCTTCGCGCGATTATTCTATTTCAATAAACATCTGAGGAAAATCGATCGATTGAGTGATTGATTTGTATTTGCGGTTTATTATCATTTTGCAGGTTATTTAAAACTAGAAAATATGTTTAGATTGTAAGTAGTTATGTTTAGATAATCATGACTTATTGATACAAGTTGTAATAATTAACCCATAGCTTGGGGGAGTACACCAGCTAAGGGTAGCAAGCAACCTAAGAGAAATACAACACTGAATTCAAAAGACATATGTAGCCGTGGCTAAGCATATATTATGCAGCTAATAAAAGTATTGGGGAATTTAAAATGACACTAAGGTCCTGACTAAAGATGTGCGTATGTCTGTGTCAGTCGACTCGTTTAGTTTAGTTTTATTTGAGGTGTGGAAGAATAGGTCGACCTTTGCGCTAGTAAATGAATACAATAAACCCGACTGGAACTGGAACTCGGTTCACCAATTTCAACATCGTTATCCATTACACCACTTGCTTATATAACACCTGGTATTCCCAAGCGATCACCCATCTTGGCACTGTTCAGGCTCGACTGTACTTAATTTCGGTGATCGTCCGAGTACAGGTGTTTCAGCGGGATACGGCCCTAAGTCCTGAAGAAGAACGAGGGATAGTTTGCACGGAATAATCGTCTTTTATTTTAAGTATGGAGATAAGAGTTTAAATAATGTATGGAAGGACACTTTGAACAAAACGCGCACTTAAATCCATTAAACGCTTTTAACTGAATCTCTATTTTAATTTCTTCTCTAGTAATAATTGAACACCTTATTTTGGGGTGTAAAGTTTAATTTAAAAACCTGTTATATATTCATTGGGCCTCTCCCCAATGATGGCTTCACAGCCGTTACGAAGAAGAGCCCCAAAGAATCATTATTATTTATTCATTTTAACGCATTCAGAGTCGCTGTTGTCACCACCCCACCATCTCGTAATTTTAGCTGATGGTGACATTCGAGCCGGAATAGTGTAATGGTTTACCGGTTTCCTTTTGTATCGGGGATGTTGAGGTTATCCAGTCCCCTCTCTCAGAAGACCTACAGGGCAGCAGGTGGTTTGAGGTCAGATTTTTTTCTTTTTCCTAAATCTTAACCAATATAGGGCTCAGTCCGTCTTGTTGTTTAACCCTAGCCGAGGTTGTGGGGGGAGAGAGGGATTGATTCATACATTCCCCATACTTTTCACGTAAGTGAATGTAATAAACTCGACTGGAATTCAAACTCGACTGGAATTCAAACTCGACTCTCGGATTTCTCAATTCGAGGCGCTAACCATTATTCTACCGAGCTTCCATGAAACCCAAAGATGATTATAAAATAAGAAAAGAACACAGCGGATTCTTTAATGGCCACAGACTAAAATTGATAATATCGTTGTCTGTTTTTTTTTTTTTATTTTTGCTTTCAGACAAAGCAATTTGGTATTCCCTTCGGTTATCTATAATATTTCCCCATTTGATGAATTTGTGAATAATCATGAGTGTACTGATTTATGAATATGTTTGGAAAGTGTTGGTGGGGTGGGGCTAGTTTCTTTATGGGCTAGTTTTATCTTGAAGTCACATTTTATAAATGGCTTAAATATGCCGTTTTCAAATTAAACTTTACGTTCGAAAGATTACGAGCTTATGACGGGACTCAATATATTAAATGTCATTCATAGTGACTTTTGTAGTCTTCTCCGAAACTGAGCTTTTGCAAAGTTGACTTTAACCTCCATCCCAACAAACAGAGACCACTCATAAAGGTGATTGCCAGTACTTATTGAACGATAATATAATACTGTTTAATTAACAGTTACCAGAACGGAAAATGGAATCTGCGAGCGGAGTTCGAACTTTGATCATTTTCTCATGAATTCAATTAGGAATGGTGTTTCTTTGCAGGCATGGGTTAAATAGCAGTGTAGACTGTGCTATATAGCTTTGGTTAGAAACCAGTGTCAGAGAAGGAAAACGCCTAATTCCAAACTATGTAGAATCTATTGTTTTCTTTCATAACATTTAAATGTATGGCCTTTAAAGATGTTGTTAATTGTGCCGTAATATCTTTCTTTGTTCCTACGTGTGCCGTTGCTTAAAAGTTTGAGAAACACTGATTTAGACTATAATTCCTTTTATTTAATTATTATATGAAACAATTTCAGATAATAATATTTTGACATTAAAGTCTTTCATTTTAATTTTGGCATTGCAGCTTTACTGGAATTCTTTCCGCCGTATCTGTGAAGTTTCTCTAAATATTTGCATGAAAATTATTTTGATAAGATTTTCTCTTTGACATATTTGTAAATGTTGTTATTTTCATTCTACCTCCATAGACAATTTGTACATATCGGAACTAGTTAGGACTTGATAACAGGCGCAGAGAAATTTAGCATCAACCATGCTGATAGGAGTCAGAGAAGTTTCTCTATAGTCAGTAAATGACAGCAGTTTCGTTTTGGATGCATTAAAATTCACAAACCATTTCCTGCCTCAGTCAGCCACAGATTGGAGGTCATTTTCGAGACCAACGGCCAGGTTAACTGTCAGTAATGCCGGGTTTACTATTGAGGCAAGAGTAAATAGGAGTGTCGTTTGCGTAGATGCCTACTTGAGAACTGATGACATCAAGAAGATCATTGATGAAGGTCAGAAACAGTGTAGGGCTAAAGATAGATACTTGGGGAACACCACCGTTAACCTAATCAAACTATGCTGAACTGGAAAATTGTAAGAAGGCCGTTGATTCCTGCTACACTTTATACCTAACAATGCAGACAATCCCCAGATAATAAAGAAAAGGAATGTGCGGAGAGCCATGATCGACTATGTTCTGAAGATTCAATGCATAAAATACGATAAACTACATCCACGTCCGGGGTATGACGATAAACTACATCCACGGCCCGGGTATGACGATAAACTACATCCACGGCCTGGGTATGACGATAAACTACATGCGCGTCCTGGGTAAGATGATAAAATACGTCCATCAGCAAAGCCTCTGATCAGAAGGTTTTGAGGAGCGTGGAACCACCTCTTAGTTGCAGGTGTTCCCAGGTCCACCCTGACCCGGGGTGGTAGCACCTGTTAGGGGTCCCAACTATGGGTAAATAGTTAACACCCAAACTTGTGTAAAAATAGGTCTTAATACCAGAAATAATTTGTAATAAAAAAAATATTACTACCAATAATTTTTGAAGGAAGAATTATTGTCATTAGTACTTAGAGAAAAAGAAAATACCAGTAATACTAGCAGCTATACATTCAAAGAAGTTGGATTGTACTTAAAAATATGAGTAATTAAAAAATGGTTCAAATATATATATATACATGCACACCTTTGTTTTGCAAATAAATTATTCTAAACTGGAAAAAAGGCAACAGGAACCTATGACACTGTCTTACCAAGAATGCAGGGCAATTCACTGATAGTAAAAAAGAAAGTGTGGAGAGCCACGATCATCTACGTCCTGAAGTGGCCTAATTTTTTGTTAAATATTGAATAATTCTGAGTGATTAATAACAGAATCAAGTTTTTTTGTAGATCGCCTGTTTTGATCCGAGATTAGTGAAATCTAACGTTATTGCCAGTTGTACACGGCTTTTCTCATTTTACTGACCCTTGAAACTAAATCTACACAAAGATAAAAGTTTTGCCCCTGTTTGTGTAACAATATGAGTCAGCTGAGAATTTTTTACATTGAAAACAGCTGGACCTGTCTCAAAAATGGATACAAAAAGTTTACTTTCCACCGATGGTAATCAGTAAATGGAGTCAACTTCAAAGTGCAGAGCAAGACGCTCAGAGAGAGATAGAAACGAAAGAAAAATTAATTACTTTCTTAGACGAAGATGACAATACAAAGAAATTTGTTATCTATAAAGCTTACCATCCCAGGAAAAGGCACACACAGGGCCAAAGCGGCCTGGGAGAACGGTCAGGGAAGACAGCTGTTAGATTGTGCGTCCCCTTCACCTACGCCTCATCACAAGTTCGCACGCTTATAGAAGTAGACTAGAACCAAAAACTAAAAACTGGTTTACTGCTAAAGATGGGTAACGATCTGGCTGAAGGGTAATTTTTAAGCCACAATCTTTTGACTGGAAGAAACAGCAACGAACCTGGGGTCTGGGATGAGCTGCAACGAAACATTTATCCAGTTTTAATTCTGAACCATTGGTGAAAAATTTGGTCGCATATGCTGCAGTTAAAAATGACCATAGTCTGGGGTTTTTCGTTTCCCAAAATATTATCGAAACCTTGCATTTGATATCTCATCTGGCCAACCCAGTAGGGGAAAAAACTGTCTTGTAGCTTTCAACGTTCCAAAGACAAAATTAATATCGTTTCACTATCATCATCGATTAGATACATAGTTTTCTGCAATCATGGTGAACGTTTGCCTTTTCAATCAGACTCCATGATTTGATTGTCTATTTGGTCTTCACTCCAGACTCCAACCGGTACATCTATACGATGCAGTGCTTAAAGAAGCAGTAAAATTGGTCGGCTCATTCCATCATCCCAGGAAGTCACTGATTCCTTGTCACAAATGTTCTATCATAACAATTTCTTCACTTACATTACCCCTCTTGGAACTCTCGCCCGGCTTCTTGCATTACAGTCCAGTTTTCTTTTCAAAAATTTAAATGCAATATCAATCTTTATTTCTGACTTATTAATTTCTGTTTTTTTTTATTCTCTCTTCTTATTAATATTTCTTTCCTATTATTTCATAATCAGCAACACCCTGCGTCTTAGGGGCTTTATTGCCTTATGTAAAATATTTCATAAAAAGCTTATGAGAATCAGGCTCTAGATACCTCCACAAAATCGCTGACACAAAGAGCATATTATGATGAAAAAATGCCTTCATCTTGATTCAAATTAGGTTTTATCCTTAAAATCTTTATGTTATTATATAAAGACCAAAGCATTTTTAATTATTTAATAATATTTTTATCCTTTGTAGAACATTCAAAATTTTGGTTTTTCTTGCATCAGCTGATGGATTGTAAAATAGCACAGCAAATTTTAGTGTCTTTTTTGCGGTGAAAGACACATTGATTTGGAAATTCTTGTAAAAATTAAATAAATGTCGGATTTTAATTAAAATTGCAGGATTTATTAATGAAATAATTATTTTAGAAATGTTTTAGGGAAAACTTGATAAAAAATATTTTTAACATGAGTTACACACCAATTAATTTTATGAAAACTTGAGAAATTCAACGAGATAATTTCTAATAATTAAATTAGTTAAAAGCAGAACTTTTTGGAGAATTATAAACTCAATTTTCTTTAGTAAAATCAGACCCCGTCTTACTGAAAATCCGCTCTTAATAGTAAAATAAATAAACGCAATAAAACTAAGAAATTATTTAATTGGGAAAGCATTTGACGTTATGAAAAAGATATATTGTCCGGAGAAAGAATATTTCTTCGATTAATAACGAATTTTACAAGATTTCTTTCAATTTTTTATAATTTTTTTTTTTAATCGTTTCACCCCAAGCAAGGCGGGAAGCCACTAGGACGCAAGGGGTTACAGAAAATCTGGAGCAAGATCAGATAGGAGTGATATAGGAAAGGATGAGGAGAAGGGTAGTGGATAGATCAAGTCAACTGGAGATGTCGATTGACATTACATTTGAATAGCTGGAGATTATAGCTCTCAGGGAAACTAGAATAGGGAAGGGAGTTCCACAGGCGAGAGGTGCGAGACATGAAGCTATTAGAGTAGAAGAGACGACTACATTTAGGAGCTTCGACAGTGAAGGGGTGAGAGCGAGATGCCAGCCTCGTCGGGCGCTTGAACTCATGAAGTCTGGGAACTAGCGAATGCAGCTCCTCTGAGCAATTGCCATGACGGTATTTGTAAAACAGACAGAGAGAGGCGACGGCGCATCTGTGAGAAAGTGTCTGTAGACGAGATGCCAGATCAGGGACAGTTATATTACATATCCGCCTCTGGAGCCTATCAAGAACCCCGAGGCAAATAGAAGGGGCTCTAGGCTAGATATGACAGCAGTACTGCATGCAAGGGCGAATTGTTGATTTGTAGATCTGGAGGATCGATTCCGGGGAGAATAATTTCCTGGCGCGGCACAGAGAGCCAACTTTCGTTGCGGTGGAATCATTTGTTTAATTAGAATAATTCATAAGGATTTAAATCTTGTAATATTCAGTTTCATTTGTGAAACAATTAGAGAATATTGTTATTAAGTAAAACCTTATTTACTAATGATAAAGTGAAAAGCTTATTATAATCCGAAGAATCTCAGTATTTAAAACGAATTTTTAATTGGTTTTGCATGTGCATAAACGTGCCGATTTTTGTAGATATGGATGTTCTTACACGACACTATCAGAAAATAAGCGCGATAATTATAGTAAAGTTAAAGCTAAACTATAATAAAACATTAGATTACGTAGAATATTTTCCTTAATTTTAAAGATTACTGAATTTTAAAAATTATATATAAAATGCGCTTATGCGATATTCAATTATTTTTTACGGTTAAAGCTACCATAGAAGAATATTAGAAACATCCATCAAGCTGTCAAACTCGTTAACAGCTTAAATAAACAGCTACCGACGTGTCCAAAAATACATTTCTACGATATTTTAAACGTAAAGTAAATAATATTTGTTTCAAATCAGATTAATTATACTTTAAATCAGCTAATATTCCTGAAATAAAGTTTCAGAAAAGTATATTTCATTTTTGGAAGATTTTTAAATAAAGACAATTACAATGAAACGTCGGAAGGCGAAAAATGGCGCCCAAATTAAAACAATTCAGTAAATTCAAAACGCAAACAACTTCCAATGAATTACAAATAGTTTGAAATCCAGCAAAGTATTTCAATTATTGGAAATATTAAATTTAATCTATCAGCTTGAAATTAAAACAAACATAAAAAAATTCAAGAAAGATTTTTCATTTAAAAAAATCATTTTAGATATCGCGAATCTGTGGAGGTACCTAGATATCCGTCTGGGCATGACGATAAACTACATCCACGTCCTGGGTAAGATGATAAACTACATACACGTCCTGGGTAAGATGATAAACTACATCCGCGTCCTGGGTAAGACGATAAACTACATCCGCGTCCTGGGTAAGATGATAAAATACATCCGCGTTCTGGGTCTGACGATAAACTACATCGACGTCCTGGGTCAGACGATAATCTACATCCGGGTTCTGGATATGACGATAAACTACATCCGCGTCCTGGGTAAGATGATAAAATACGTCCCACAGGAAGGCCTCTGTTCAGGAGGTTTTGAGAAGCGTGGAACCACTTCTTAATTGCTGGTGTTCCCAGATTCACCATGACCCGGGGTGGTAGCACCTGTTAGGGTCCCAGCTATGGGCAAATAGTTAACACCCAAACTTGTGTAAAAATAGCTTTTAATACCAGAAATACTTTTTAATAAAAAATTATTACTTCAAATAATTTTTGAAGGAAGAATTATTGCCATCAGTACTTAGAGAAAAGGAAAATACCAGTAATACTAGCAGCTATACATTTAAAGAAGTTGGATTGTACTCAAAAATATGAGTGATTGAAAAATGGTTCAAATATATACGTATACATGCACACCTTTTTCTCCAAACTATCGCTATGAATCTATTTCAAAAGTTTGTTGGCATTAAATGACCCACTGAGGTTGATATGCTACAAAACAAACCAATCACCCAACCAGGTACCCAGATATAGACAAAATGCGTAGTGTGGCTTCCATATTAGGGTTATAGGGGTTCGCTTCTCACTTTCCAGTCTCTATAGGGTTGTGGAATCTTCCACATCAAACCACCCTTACCTCTTTTTAGGAAATGCACTCTTCCTATCTGGTAAGTAACATCCTACTTTCATACAAAATATCAACGAGAAACCATTGGTCAATCATAGTACATCCAACTTGCTGATTGGTCAGTTTCAACCAATCAGATCGCTCTCACGCGCAGAGTCAATTTAGGCGCCAAGTCAATTCTGATCCTACCACGTGATACAGGCAGATATATAAACCCAACACGTGCGATATTCTCTCTCTGTTCCTGCTCTTCCTGACTCGAGCCTAACTCATCTACGTCACTCGTATCTATAAAAAGAATACCCGCTCGGCCCGGTGGCTAGGATCAAAGTGTAGTATCTGCGCTTTGTGAGCTGCCGGGTCGGGTGTCTGTCGAACTCTCTGCTTGCAGAGGGGAACCCGGACGAGGCTCCGCCGAAGGGTGGGGTTTCGTTCGGGGAGGTTGACGGAACTAGCCCGCTTGGACGGGTTTAGATGGGTTTTATTTTTGACTGGGCCTACGGGCTCAGACATACCCACATTAAAAAGGCCTTGTGCCACATTCAATTCCTGTGGGTGAATTGATAAATACCATCTACGTCACTCGTACATCTCAACACGCCGCCAAAATGTGACCCTAAAGGAACTCCCGTCTCGACTGATTCAGTCAGACGTTAAATGAACAATATTTAATTCATGCAAGTATTATCTCTGAACTCTACTGAACTTGTTCATACAATTCTAAACACTCAATACGAACGAACTCATTCTTCTATTACAGTTTAATAATTACTTCCTTTTAATATGAACTTAGGTACAACTATTTACCTAATCAAAGGGACACGACTCTGTTCTACCTTTTCACTCAGTATTCATGCATGTATATCAAATATTAATAAATTCAATTTTTATGATTTGAAACAAGATGTTTTTGAATAATTATTTCTATGTTTTGTATTTATTGTTGTGGATGGAAGATTATTGAACACATAATTTTAAACCTTCTGATAAGTCAAAACTTTTGATAATTCAAACCTTTTATTCATCTCCAGCACACATCACACATCCGCAACAGGGTTCTTGTGAAGGAAAACTTAGTTTCCATTCTGCAATCTGTTTTTCCTCACAGACGCAATGTTGCCCGGCTGTCGATGGAGTCTCACCGCTTCCATATGGCAAATATTTTGAAGGGATTTCAGTTCTTTTGTTTCAGCAAAGTTCCAAACATTTACAACCAAGAGACGACATGCTATCTTCGCAGGGTTGAATCACCTCCCATATTCTGGGTGCTTAAAATTTATTAAGAACGTATACACTCAGGCAGCTTTTACCAAGCACCACGACTGGCTCCCATTTGGCTGCTTTACTGAAAACTTCAATCGATATTTTCTAATCGATCGTTATCTAATATTTCTATTCTAATCTAATTCAATTCCTACCAACTCCGCTTTCATTAAATTCATACCTCAGTCAGTGTTATTTTTTGTAACAGTAACCCATGCCTTTAGTGATTTTCAAGATTTATATTGGGTGAATTGTAATATTTAAGAAAGATCGATTTTCCTGCTGGCCCCGAAAAGTTCCCTGACATCAGTCCACAACTCGAGTACGTAAGCGGTATCAGGAGAGATTGAGAAACAATGAAAGTGAAAGAAAGGAATCTGTTTATATACGCGTAATATTATCTCGAATTAGAATCAAATGGCTTCTGAAAAAGAAAAAAAAATCAAGCTGAATTATCATTACTTATATGACTCGAAAGAGTTTATTTGTGACTTCTTGTTGATTGGCTAGCTACAATGTTCTTATCTATTCTCTAATTGGTTAGTATTTATTTTATTTCTGTTTAGTGAGAAATGGTAATTACTGAACTATTATTAGTTTTGGGACTCGTCTTCCCTTTTGCCTCTTAATTTTCGCTGCTTTGTTCATCAATTCTGATTCGCACGAGATGCTGAGGGCGATTGAATGAAGGTCTGAATACCTACGAGGAAAATCAATTTTAAAAAATGGCAACCTGAAAACGGAAGCTGAAATTGAATGAGAATAATCTTATTTGTAGTGTAGCGCTACTGACTCATGGGAAGTTGTAGCCACTCAACTGCCTCATGGGTAATAACTGTAGCTAATTATAGTCTTTGTGACTTCATATCTAAATTAGCCATTAAAAATGTATTAATAGTTGACAATGTTTTATCTAGTTATAAAACAATTAATAACGTGGGAGAAGTTTTAGAATAACTGTTGCATTCAGAAATTATCATTATTTTCAAATTTCTTTTTCATATTACTATAGATTAAACATGACAGATTACCAGTAGGAATATATTATTTATTTACGTTTTATCTACCCTTTGTGGGTTATTTAAAGCCGAGGCTTCCAGATTTTAAGAATAATTCATTTCTTGAGAGTAAATATTCCATTAACAATTTTTGAGAATAAAAATAAATCTCAGAGTTACAAGCTTTACTGTCGAACCCATCGCTGGGTTTAATGGATTATTTCCTTTCCCAAGGGTATTTGTTCGCAAGTGAATATAACAAACTTGACTGGAATTCGAACTTGGCTCTCCAAGTTCTCAGTCCGAGCCACTCTCCATTAAACGACACAAACATCTACTGATTTTAATTAAATGTTTGGATAATTAATAAGAAAATGGAAAAAAAAAATGAGTGACGTATTTTGTATTTTGTATTGTTTTAGAAGTAGTATTATTTTAGTAGTACATATCTTGTGTTATTTTACCAGTACTTGTAACAAATTTTGTTAATCTTAGATAATTTTTTTTCAATATAACCGTGATAGATTCTGTGTGTAGAACGAGAGATTTTGATTCGTCGCATTTATAAGAATAGCCTACTTGAAATATCTTAGAAGTCTTTGTTTCGCGTTGAATATTAAATGATTAGAGTATTGATTAAGATTAAAAGTATTTTCAATATATTACTCATGAAATGGAAATAATACTTTAGCTTTACTAGATATTATGTTACACCGCAGTGGCAATATCCTAAAACTAAGTATCCAAATCAACTAATTAAAATGATCTCATAAATTTCTATTCTCACCGTAGCAACACAATAAAATCCGGAATAACCATCGGATTCTACTTAAAAGCCTTCAGATTTTTTAGTCTTCAGTATTTACATAAATAGGAGAAAAACATTTTTCTAAAAGTGTTTGGAAACTTTACAAAAAAAGAGTTATATATCGCAAATTGTTTTTGTATTTTGTGTTCTTGATTATGAAGTGGTTATATGAAATTTTATGTTAATCTTAGATAAATTCTTTCAATTCTAGTTGTGATAGAATTGGTGGGTAGAACAATATATTTTGATTCTTTGGTCCGTCAGAAGTGTCCGCTACTATATTTTGAAATATATTTTATGAGGCTTTTGTTTCACGTTGAATTGGGGGTAATTAATTAAATGTTAGTGGTTAATTAATTAAATGTTACAAAAGTTAATAAGGGGATCCTGTGTTGTATATAAATTCTTTGAAAATTGATTCCCACTACCGAAACTCCTTCAAATAATCTCATGCTACGTGATTTAATAAAAATATTATTTATTTATTTCGAAATATGTCATCTGGTATGCTTACTCCATAGTAGTACACGGAAATCCATTTTTGGAAAATAATCGATGAAATGCTATTTCGCAGCTCTTTTCAAACTAAGAGTATGAGAAGACAGTGGGGGAGAAACAAATATTCGTACACATACAAATTTTTAATTTTTTTATATTTCCAACTAATGAATAAATATACTTTTCATATAATTAACTGTACACAGGTGCATAATAACTAAATATGCATAGAAAAAATAAAAAAATAATTTAATAGAAATAAATCTCATTTATCCATTTTAATGGATGAAAAAAGAATACATAATCTTCATTTAATACTTTGTACAAAAGCCGTTATTCACATCTGCAGCAAGCAACCTCTTCTTGTAGATCTCAATGATTTATAAATTTTAGTTGGTATTTTGTTCCATTCTTCTTTGCGTATAGTCTTCAGATCCGGGGTGTTTGTTGGAGATCTCGATTGGATTTGAATTTTCAAATAACGCCACAGATGCTCGATTGGGTTTAAATCTGGAGACTGACTTGGCCATTTCAGGATATTTACATTACTTTCAGTAAGCCATTTCTTCGTAGATTTTGCAGTGTGCTTAGGATCATTATCTTGTTGAAAGATCCAATCAGGAGGAAGTTCAAGATTTTCAACGGAAATCATTAAATCTGCTTCCAAATTATTTTGATATGCTGCGGCATTCATTTTACCATCTGTTACTGATATGTTGCCAGTACCTTTTGTAGTAAAGCATCCCCAAGCCATGATGCTGCCACCACCAAATATCACTTTTGGAACTGTGTTCTTTTGTTTGGAGGCATCGCCATCTTTCCTCCATACATGATTTCTAGAATTACATCCAAACAACTCAGTTTTGGTTTCATCTGTCCATAATAGTCTTACCCAATATGATTTTTCTTGCCGATTTTTCTTTTTTCACAAACGACTTTCAAACTAACATCTCCGTGTCTTTTCAACAGCAGTGGAATTTTCC
The DNA here is from genome assembly GCA_903632075.3 of Acanthosepion pharaonis. Lineage (NCBI taxonomy): Eukaryota > Metazoa > Mollusca > Cephalopoda > Sepiida > Sepiidae > Acanthosepion > Acanthosepion pharaonis. The sequence continues at coordinate 2,999,237 of CAHIKZ030002922.1, read as the reverse complement.
GAGGGGAGCGTGAATTTAGATTGCTCCAATGAATTTCATTTTTTATTGTGTATTTAGTGACAAAGATTCTTGATGAAAGAGTTTGGCGTCATGTATAACATCCCCATTAAATATTTTGGCGCCATGCGACACATCCATGGTGAAAGAGTTTCACGCCTTGCGTCACATCCATAAAGAACGAGTTTCGCGCCCAGCATCAGGTCCATAATGAAAATCATGATTTTACGAGACTAAGAACATGACTCTGACGACGTTATCTAAGAAAATGACTTCTGCTAAGTTAATGCTTCAGTTTTGTAGCAATTTCAGGTGTTGGGTGAATCATAGATCTAGCAGTCATTTTTTATTTACAATGATGTTCAACCAGTTCAAAGCCCAAGAGCCACTCGAGGTAGTGTGTTAAATAGTAAAAGACGCAGTTTATGGCTATTTCTTTTAAGTAATTCACCCCAAGAAAGGCGGGAGTGCCACTAGCACGCAAGGGGTTACAAAGAATTGAAAACAAGAGTAAAGAGGTGTGTTTGAGGAAAGGATACAGAGGAGGACGGTGTTATAGTGGAACACACCTATTTTATTGTTAATAGACTCTCCCACCTATAATAAGTAGGAGAAGTAGCAGTCGCCCAGTGAGTTGGTCAGTCAGTCGACTGGCTGAACGGTTGAACTCTCTGCCTTCGGGCAGGGAGGAACCCGAAGGAGGCTACGCCGATGGGCAGATTCTCTTTCGGGGAGGTAAACCGACCCTGAACCCGTTTATACGGGTTCAATGGGCATATTTTTGCCCGAGCACACGGGCTCGGAGATCCCACGTTAAACAGGCCTTGTGCCACATGACGCCCTCGTGTGGGGGTGACTGAATATGGTTGGTCAGTCAGTCGATATCGGACGACCGTTAGTCGGATACTAAAAGTATCAGCGACCACCACTAGATTTCTCTGCGTCATTACCTATTATATCAAGCTCCTAACGTTTTGTACGTCGAACCTATTTTAGGACCGACTTAGTACAAATACAAGACTCCACTACGAAACTACTCTACAACAGACGGTGAACAAGCTCAGGGTGTCAGATGTCGATTGGCATTACACTTTTGAAGCTTATAATCATAGAGGAAGCAAGTAAGGGGAAAGGAGTTCGACAGACAGAAAGTGCGAGTGAAGAAGATGTTTGAGTAGAAGAGATGGTTACATTTAACTGTTTTGGCAGTGAAAGGGTGGGACCGAGATGCCAGCCTGGTAGCTTGCTTAAATTCATGCAGTCCGGGAACCTGCCAAAGTAGCTTGTCAGAACAGTTGCCGTGAAAATATTTGTAGAAGAAGACAGAGAGAGGCGACAGTACACCTGTGGGATAGCGATTGTAAACTAGATGCCAGATCAGGGCCTATCATCTTGCATATTCATCTCTGGATTTTGTCAAGGACCTTGAGAAGTACAGCAGGGGCACCAAACCATATATGACAGTAATATTCCATGCAAGGACGGATTTGCAGATGTGAAGGATGCAATCAAACGAGGAAAAACTTTCTGGCATGACATAGAGAGACAACTTTCCTTGCGGTAGATGAAGCCATTGATTCAATGTATCTATTCCACCTCCTGCCAGTGGACACCGTGAGGCCAAGCAGGCGTAACGAGGCGCTCTCGAGGAGTTGGGAATAAGCCATTTTGATAAGAGGCAGGGTTAGGGTTCTCTGTGCTGGGTGAAAATATGCGGCAAAGATAGCGGCTAAGCCTAGACTTGAACAAATTAATATTGTAGCGATCGAGGAAGCGTTCGCATGTGAGTCGGTGCAGCCAAGAGGCGGTTCGTGAAAAGAGGCTGTTCGAGTGGAACTTACATGTCGCCTACGGAAAGGAATAAAAGCGGTTCGCTAAAATGAGTCTATTCTATGTTTAATTCCCTTATTTCCGAGAATGAAGTTGTTATAACTGGTATGGTTCCCCCTACCCCAAGTTAGAATCAATGTCACTAGTAAATGTTACCCGGGCAGAATGGCCAATCTCTGTTAAGCGCCGGGCCATCGGTTTAAATACGTGCGACAGAAGCTTAAATTGAACAGCAAACAACACATTTTGAAATAGCGTTTATATCGTAAGCATCCGTTTGCCCGATTCAGCAAATTTATTATGTATTCGCTTCCCAGATCAGGAGATAAAATAATATCTCACCTCTTACCGTGATGTATATCGCATACTGAACACCCCACGGTGTAGATATACGACCATAGATTTCACACTATATGACAGCAGAATAACCCTGTAACTCTAACGTACGAATTACAGGATCACCTCACGTTAAAATAATTCCGGTAAAAAGACATCCTTATCTTACGGTCCTTTCTATTTTTGAGTATTTACTGGATTCGTTATGTCGGGGGTTGGCTCCCATTATGAGTTCTAGCGTTTTTTCATATTGATCCTGGTGAGACAGAAAAGTACTAAGAAAAGGGAAAAATCAAACAATTATATCCTGACTCCCCGCAAAAGAGGTATTGAGCAAATTTCATGGGAAATTTAGCTCAGGGAGAGAAGTAGTAATGGAATGTCCCACTCTCCCTATCGCATATGTGGACTGACTATATCAGTAGCCATATATAGTAAACAAAGCATATACCTGGCGGACTTCCTTCGGTAATTAATTGGAGATTCGTCTCCAGCTAGGCTGGTCGAACTCTCTACCTCCAGGCAGAGAGGAACCCAGATGAAGCTATGCCGAAGCGCAGAGTCTCGTCTGGGGTGGTAGACAGCTACCCGGCCCCGTGTATACGGTTTCTACGAGGATTTTTTGTCCGAACGTACGGACTCATGTTGGCCCCGCATTAAAAAACGGCCTTGTGCCACATCCTGCCTCGCGGGGAGGTTAGGTAAATACCCTTCGGAAATTACTAGCTTCCTAACTGATTCCCCGTCTTTCAATAATGTATTCTTTTACAATAAACCTCTCATCTACGGGCGTGTTGCTGTTCTTTTCATTCCAGTACCAACTTTGTCTGTTGGTAACCTTTTTCAGGATACAAGAGAATCCAAATAAATTAAGCTTACCTAATAGTTCAAATAGTTCTTCATGTCGTACTTTATTAAAAACTCTGGCATGATCTACTAAAAGTAAGTGTACGTTCTTCTGCATTTGCATTGCTATTTCTGATAACATGCTAAGCATAAATATTGCTTTCCTTGTTCCAGTGTTTTTTTTTTAAATTTCTTTTTGTCTTAAGGTTTAATTCTTCTATGCGATCTTTTCATTATAACTGGGAGGATAAGATTCGTTATGTAGATAATTAGGTTAATTGGCGGATGGAGCTGGAATTAATTTGCATCTAGCTTCTTAGCCAGCGTTATGAAAATAGATCTACTCAGCTATTCCTGTATGTCGCCATTGCAATGTACTTAATTTATTATTTCTATAATTTTGTCAATGCCGAAATCGTATAAGACCACTACTATCTCAATTACAAACACATCTGCTCCAACTGATTTGTTCTTGTTCATTGGTGTATTCCTTCGATTTTTTTCTTTCTCTATTATCAACGTTCCTCATTTTGATTTTATTGATCCTGTAGATGTAGATATCTTGTATCCTTTTATTTCAATTATTCTTTTCTGCATATCTGCTTTATACACATTCTTTTTAGTTTCTGTACACTTTTGTTGAGCCATGCCTCTATTGCCTGCCTGTGTTTGTTTCTTATTTCTTTCTGTAATATCTTTTGTTCTGTACCACACCTAGACATTATTTACTGTTTCTCTTTTTCAACAGTTTAAGAATTGCTTCTGCAATCCACTCCTTCATTTTTCTTTAGGATGATCTCGTTTACTGATGTTACCAAACCTTTGCTTAATGTCTTCTTTGAAATTCTATTCTCATTAAATCTATTGTATTTCCTTTTAACATTGCCAGTATAATTCTCTTCCAAATTTTAGCCGTACGATGATCAGTTGTATTTTCATCTTGATGCGAATTTGGCTTACTTAAGTAGTTTTATACTGAGATTACATATTGACAAATGTTCGCCCCCACAGTAGGCACTTAGATATGTTTTACAATCCGAAAATTGCATACCTGAAACTGTTATTGATCTTTGTATCATCTATACGCCTTTTTGTAGGCTTTTTCATGTCTATACGTATCTTGAAACCTGGTTTTGGCCACTTTCTGTTTGTTTACCGCGAACAATTGAATCTATTTCGTTCGCGTTCATTACGGGATCCTAGTTCGAATGTGCAGAAGTTTAAATATCTGGGAAGTGTTCTGAGAGAGGACGGTAAGTGCTACGTTGAGATCCAAAGACGTATTAAGAGACAAGGGGATTTCGTTTTTAACAAAGAACAGAGTACTGAACCGCCACGTGATATCTGTCCTCCTTTACGGCAGCGAATATTAGACGGTCACCTCAAAGATGAAGAAGAGACTCGACGCAACGGAGGTACGGTTCTCCAGAAGGATGCTAAGGGTAACATGGACCGATGAGATTTGGAAAGGATGCAAACAAAGAGGAAAGTTATACCTAACATCAGGAAGGACAGCTGAAACTTCTGGGACAGAAAATGAGAAAGGATGGCTTGGAAAATCTGATACTCACAGGGCGGGTAGAGGGAAAGAAGGGCAAGGAGAAGCAACGCGTAGCATACTTAGCGGGCTTAAGCAGGTGGATCACAGAACAGGATCTGGGAGAAGTAGCAGAAAGTCAAAACTTATTGAGAACTACAAGAGATAGGAAGAAGTGAAGAGCCATGATCGCGTACGCCCTGAAGGGGCACGGCACATGAAAGAAGAAAGAAGTCCGAATGTACGATTGCTTCTCAATCTCTGTCATTCCCGATATTGGGCTACCCAATTGATTTTAAATTTCTTTCATTTGTATGGAGAATTGACGTTGTCCAGTGTACAGTAAAATTTACCAATATCGTTCTCTGTGCTTTGTGCTCTTGGTACATATAAAAGTATAATTGATTTATTAAACCGCTTCCCTATCAGTTTAATGAGAGTCATTCTAAGAGAGAGATTACAGCATTCTAAACATATTTCATCATGTCTTGATCTAATATTAGTCCTACTCCTCTCTCATTCTATCTTCGGCTGCATGTATGACTCTGTCGCTGACCTGCAGTGGTAGCATCTTCTAAGGTTCCAACTATGGTAAATAGTGAACACCTCCTCCCAAAAAAACACTATGAAAGTATAAATATACATTTTTATAGTAAAAACACCTGTAATATATTTTTATATAAAATTTATCAAAAATACGCACATACTAATAAACTGTAGTAACTTCACACAATTACGTTTAAAATACTATCAGGAAGCCGGCATAAAATAACTATCTAATGACATTAATATTCTAGAATATTTTAAATCATATTTTAAACAGTATTTCTTTTGTGATGTCAGCGAACACTGGTTGTCACTTTTGTAATTCTCATTGTAGTAGAGACTTTGTGATCGCAGATACAACTATATTAATGCCACTGAACAATACTGGTGTCAGACGCCTTCGAATAGCACTCGCACTCGAATAGCACTCGAAAATACTCGCTCGAATAATAACCACCGAATAGTACTCCGTATAGTGAGATATTCAATAACCCTCCCACGCGGTCGGATGTCGTACAAGACCGAGTTTATTGTGGGGTATCCGAGCCCGTAGGCTCGGCCAAAAATTCCCCGTATATCCTAGACCAGGGGTCGGCAACTCAATCGACCCCGCGGGGCGGATCGTGTTATAATGACGGGTCGCGGGCCGGACGAAGGCCATTAATGAAAAATTAAGGAAAATTACATATGCAGACCCCTGTCAACCTAAATATTTAAAACCATAATGAAAATAAACATTGAGAAATCAGAAAAACAAAAGAAAAATCTAAAATTAAAAACACCTAACAAAATTACTTTTCCTCAAGGAACGTCAAAATACTTCAAAGTGAAAAAAATCAACCAAGTGAAATGGATGAAATTATGACGTGTAGGTTTGAAACTGTTATTGAAAATTGTTCCACAGACGAACCACACACACACACACATCAAACAAAAAAACGAAGCACATATACCCATACATACGAGTACAAATAGTTGCAAACATATACACTTACGTACGTACACATGCGGTATCATCCACACATTCATGAGGCATGTATGTATAATGCGCGTATGTTTAACTGTCTTTAGATTTCTGCTACCTCGCATGTCAGTGCCTCCCTGGCCTCTTTCACTTTATCGTTCCTTTCGATTCTGTTATCTTTTAATGTAGCCAAGGGTCATAACAAATATGTATCCATTATTTGACATTAAACGTAGGCAACGCAACTTGGTAAAATAAGTCTCATGAAAGATAACTAGCAGATTGTCTAATATTTTTAGTGCACTGAGATAACAGCAGGCCTTTTGTCGAATTCGAAAGCCTCGTCTCTCGTGTTAAAAATAGAGTGATTGTTAATCATGCTCGCGGGCCGGTCAAAATGCCTTCGCCGGCCGGACCCAGCCCACTGGCCGTAGGTTGCTGACCCTTGTCCTAGACGAGACTTTGCCTTTCGGCATAGCCTCGTCTGGGATCCTTTCTTCCCGAAGGCAGAGAGCACATTTCCGAAGTAATTCGGTGTGTGATATATCCACCTGCTGCCCAACGCGGCCGGATGTAGTACAAGGCCAATTTTATTGTGGGGTAGCCGTGCCCGTAGGCTCGGTCAAAACTTCCCCGTAGACTCCGTAAAAAAACGGAGTCGTGTAGCTGTCTACCACCCCAGACGAGACTCTGTCCTGGGTTCTTCTCTACCCGGAGACAGAGAGTTTGTCAAGCACACTTTCGAAGTAATTCGGAGAGTGATCAATCTAGACTTCACGCTGATTCCCATGCATACATTTCCTTTACCATCACGTGATCTATTTATTCAAAATGGGATCGCCTGTGTTAGCTCTCTGGCGATCTGTGTTTAAACCACTATGTTGTCTGCGACACTTTATTCCTATATAACATTTTCAAAATATAACTTCAACAAAACTACAACACAAAAAACACATATCACAGCCTTGAGTAATCATGTCCACACAAACATGTATATGCACAAAAGCTGAGTATTATCTACCATGTATTCTTTTGTGAAAGCAGAATAATATGCAATATTTTAATTCCAAGAACCTCAGAAAATTAAATTTCGGCAATAAAGGATCCATGAAGGTTTTGATGTATCGTTAAAAAGACCAATAAAATGATTGTCAACTATTATAATTTTTTACTGGTATTTCTTTCATCATAATTTCGGTTAATCTTAATCCCAACTCTTAATCCGTCGTTCTGTTAATTATTTTTATACTGGAGAAAACTTTGTTAACAATTATTCAACTTGTCTAGTTTATTTTGTATCTTAATTGAAGATTCATTTAATTGCAACGACTCAAACGACCATCGCACATCTACTGTATTCATAGATGAATCATTGTCGACCATTATAAATTTTGACAAGTCTTAATACCGTCTTAATTTCAGTTGCTTTTTATCGCAACGACTAAGACTGCCTTTCTGTCATTTTGATTCATTCTCAGTTGCAGCATTATCAAACATTATCCATTTTTTTGCTTATATTTCTCTCATCCTTTGCGGACACAAGTAGTATATCCCGTATATATATGAGGGTCTGGTGTAGTGTTCTCGTCACAAGCATCTTTGCCCAATGAGATAAAATACTCACATATAAACCAAGCTTACCTAACAGTTCAAATAGTTCTTTGTGCTGTACTTTATCAAAGGCCTTCGCATAATCTATTAAATATAAGTATAAATTCTCCTGCATTTGTAATACTCTTTCTGGTATCATTCTGGTCATAAATATTGCATTCCTCGTTCGAGTGTTTAATTTTTTTTTGTATCTCCGTGTTATCCTGTTATGCACTCTATTCATCAAAAATCGGAGGAAAGGTTTTGAGGATCATGTGGCTGATCTAATGCAGCTCGAATTAATGCTCGAATAATGCACTTGACTTCTTAGGCCGGATTTTTCTTTTTTTTTAAGCGTTTCACCCCAAGCAAGGCGGAAAGCCACTAGCACGCAAGGGGTTATAGAGAATTGGAGTGAGAGCAAATAGGAGTGATAGAGGAAAGGATGAAGAGAAGGATAGGGGATAGATCAAGGCATCTGGAGATGTCGATACACTACATTTGAATAGTTGGAGATTATAGCTATCAGGGAAACAGGAAGAGGGGAGGGAGTTACACAGGCGACATGTGCGAGACATGAAGCTATTGGAGTAGAAGAGACGGCTACATTTAACAGTTTCGACAGTGAAAGGGTGTGAGCGAAATGCCAGCCTAGTAGAACGCTTAAATTCATGAAGTCTGGGAACCAGCGAAAGCAGCTCATCGGAGCAGTTATTGTGAAAGTATTTGTAAAAAAGACAGAGGGAGGCGACGGCACGTCTGTGAGAGAGCGACTGCAGACGAGATGCCAGATCAGGGCCAATTACATTGCATATCCGTCTCTGGATCTTATCAAGACCCTTGAGACAAACAGAAGGGGAACCGGACCATATATGGCAGCCATACTCCATGCAAGGACGAATGGTTGATTTATAGTTTTGAAGGGTCGACTCCGGGGAGAAAAATTTCCTGGTGCGACACAGGGAGCCAACTTTCCTTGCGGTGGACGAAGCTATTCACTCAATGTATTCGTTCCATCTCAGGTCAGCGGACAATGTGAGACCGAGCAGTCGCAAAGAGGTGCTCTCGTGGAGTTGAGCGTCAGACATTCTAATGTAGGGCAGGGATGGTTCTCTGTGGTGAGTAATAGAGTAGTTTTGCTTTTGAGGCGTTAAAGTTAACCAGCCACTTCCTTCCCCAGTTCACATTGATAATAGATATACTAAGGTTTCCGGTATGTTAAGATTGTAGTGTATTTCATTTACTATTTTCCACAATTTTCTTAATGCCGAAATCGTCGCCGGCTACTACCATCTCATTTACAACCCCATCCGGTCCACTTGCCTTACACAAAACAACTGAAACCTTTTCAGAAGCACTCGTTGTGTCTTGAATTTTCTTATTTGCTGAAATGCAACAGGCAGATATCAATTACAGACGCATGCCTCTTTCATTTTAATTTCCGTTATTTCTGAAGAATTTCTCTCAAAACTAATAGCCGTAAAATAATGCGATGGAGAAGTGAGTCGTTGATTTTTTCTGGTTTGTTTACGTCTTTAGCATTGCCAAAAACTTCCAGGCTATTTGATGCGTAATTTTGCCGTTTTAATAAAAGGAAATAATTAGATAAGCTCCGGATTTTACACGAGTCAAATCTTAAACATTGGTTTCACGACAGTCAAGTAGGTAGAAATAGGTTTGGTTTTCGGCATTGTGCCGCAAAAACTGTATTCAATCAGAAATAGATAGCAGAAATACAGCCAACGACGAAATTATTCGTACGCCCATCAATTTTTAATATCGTTATCCATTTCTCAGAATCGAATGCTTGTATAATGCCAGATTTTTATATGTTAATAAGCACTAAGAAAGGAAAATAAAAATCAATTTTCAGAAGAATAATACAACAGACTTATATTAAAAATACCAGTAATACATTTTCAAAGTAAAATAAATTACCAGCAATACATTTTCGTAAAAGAAATATTACCAGCAATACATTTTTACCCAAAAAATATTTTGCCAGCAATATACTTTTGCAAAAAAAAAAATATTACCAGTAATACACTTTGCCAGAGAAAATATCACCAGCAATAATTTTTAGTATATATTTTTTTTTAGTTTATATATATATATATATATATATATATATATATATATATATATATAAAATATTACCAACAATAAATTTTTGTAAAAAATATTACCAGGAATTGATTTTTGTTAAAAAATATTACCAGCAATAAATTTATTTAAAAAATATACTACCAGTAATAAACTTTTATAAAACAAAATATTATCAGCAATAAACCTTTGCAAAAACATATTATCAGCAATAAATTTCTGTAAAAAATATTACCAGCAATAATTTTTAGGAAAATAAAATACAGCAATAGAAATTTGTAAAAAATAATATTACCAGCAATAATTTTTTGTAAAAGAAATTAAATGCAGCAATAAAAATTAGTAAAAAATAATATTATCAGCAATAATTTTTTTGTAAAAAAAATAAAATACAGCAATAAAAGTTTGTAAAAAATAATATTACCAGCAACAATTTTTATAAAAAAAAATGTTATCAGTAATACATTTTTGTAAAAGAAAAGTTACCAACAATAAACTTTTGGTAAAATAAATTACGAGTGCTATCAAGAGAATTACATTTCGACATTAAATGACACATAAGGATTTAATATGCCGCTAGACAAACAAACAGACTACTGAAACACAATCTCTGTCCAGATCTGAAGTGGAACTCCTTTATCTGGTCAATCCCTAAAGATTCTGGAAAAATGATTGGTTCATTGGACCGGTCTAGTAAGTAAATTCTCCCCTGCTATCCTCTATTTTAACAAGAGATCAGACTCAAAATGGATTATTGCTGCCATGTCTAGGATGGGGCTTTCCAATCATCTCCTGCCTGTCTGGGTAGAGTTACAATGCCTTTACGTGGACTTGCGGGAGATTAATTATTTTCCGCCCTCCAAACTCTCTCCCCACAGACGAAATGTTGCGAGCGTCTTTCTAGTCTGTTGCTACTTTCATGGTATTCCTTTGTTCCACGGCCACTGATGTTTATAACTGGGACCTTCCATGCCCGGGACACAAGGATGAATCATGTTTTCTCACTCGCTACAATATTTACCTGCTCAGGTATATAGTTAATCGTTATCTTGTCTGCGTAGCCCCCTAAATTTCGCGGCCTGATCTTTCCTCCGCTGATACAACACGAAAGAGAGACCCTATACATTGTGTGGTGTGTAGTCTGATGTCATTTAATCCAAGGTCAAATGGTTTCGACATTTGGTCATCATCTCTGTTTTCTTTTATTTGATATAGGAATTGTTGTCTTTCGTCTTGGTTGCTATAGAAACGACATTTCTGGCGTTTTACGCGCCAGCTTTCTTTATATCGGAATTGCCAACTGTTCCGTGGCCTTCTGATAAAATGTCACGCTAACGGCTTATAGATCAAGCCTCGTTGATATATTTGTTTATCAAGCAATGAAAGCCACATTACTGTGTACTCGCTTAATAAGATTAGGATAAAATTTGCTGGTCGAAGTAAGAGATGTTAGCCATATCTCTAGAATCAAATTCTTTTACGAAATACCTTTTGTGACGACTTCCGAAGTTTTCGACCAATTCTTGAATCTGATTTTTAGTCAAGGAATTCCCATATCAAAAACGTTTTGCAGCTATCACAGAACAGATAATAATCGGTTTTTGGAACGCCAGGTTATTATGACGGGTCGGGTAGAACAAACAAAGTGAATTCCGAAATTTCCTCCTGTGTTATTAGACAAAAACCGAAAAATGGAAAGAAAACAGCCAAATAATGATGAATATTTAATTGAATAAAGTGTTATTGTACTTTTATTTTTGAAGAATATATTCGATAAATAAAGAATAAACGAAATTTACTATTATTCCAACCTATTGAAAACATCAAAACCTGCTGAATCTTACTCGAAAGTTAACAAAGAGCTGCCGGACAAGTACCAATAAGTCAGTGCAAATAATAGTGACTATAAAACTGAATATAATTATTTAGGAATTTGGATTGATCAGGAACACAGTTCTTTAAGGAACATGTAAATTTATCAATAGTATTCTCTGTAATTTGGATCTCGCAGGTATGTTATTGTTGTTGACAATGAAGGTAACAGAATTTTTTTTTCATAGTAGATAATAATATTATATTGCTTATGCTACAACATGCATAACAAGAAGACTCACGTTACATCTCTATGACCATAGCTCATTTAGGTCTCATTTAAATTCACATGAAGACCTACCAAACTCTATCTGCAATATACTCGTTGATAATACAAATGTAATAGCCTGTCTGCAAATGTAAAAAAAATAGCTAAAGATAATGGAATTATTATCAATAAAAAATGAAAAAGCCAATACTCAATAACATCAACAAAGAACAGGGCCACAATGAGCTGACTGTGTTTGGAAAATAAAACATTCCTATAACTCTAGATACATAAAGAAAACAATCCATACATTCAGGTATAAGTAAAGAATAAATCATCCTTGATAATGGCTAAAACAATAGCCGAAACAGGTCGGATATTTGGACAATTTCTACATAATTTATGTCCAGGAAAGAAGAAAATTATAAGAACACAATAAAAATTAAATGAAAAACTTGTCAGTAATTTCTAATGTAACTTGTATATATATATATATATATATATATGTGTGTGTGTGTGTGTGTGTGTGTATATGTGTGTGTGTGTGTGTGTGTGTATATATATATATATATATATATACATATATATATATATAAAGTGAACATTGAAGTCAACACTAAGAGGTGACAGGCTGTTTCATGCTAGACGCAATCGTCAGGCCGCGAATGTTGGATTTTTCCTCGACTATTTATATATATGGGTCAGTTGTGCATTAGAGGCAAGGGGTAATTCAGGGTATCTAGGGGATGTCGATTGGCATTACATTTGAATAGTTGGAGATTATAGCTATCAGGGAAAAAAGTAACAGGAAGGGAATTTCACAGACGGGAGTTGCGTGACATGAAGCTATTGGAGTAGAAGAGACGGCCACATTGAACCGTTTCGACAGAGAAATGGTGAGAGCGAGATGCCAGCCTAGTAGCACGCTTAAATAAATGCAGTCTGGGAACTAGCGAAAGTAGCTCGTCGAAGCAGTTACCGTGAAAGTATTTGTAGAAAAGACAGCGGGAGGCGACGTCACGTCTGTGAGAGAGTGACTGTAAACAAGATGCCAGATCAGGACCAACCACATTGCCTATCTGTCTTTTGATTTTGTCGAGGACCTTAAGGCGAGCAGCGGGGGCACCAGACCATATATGGCAGCAGTATTCCATGCAAGGGCGAATGGTTGATTTGTAGATTTGAAGGATTGGCTCAGGCGAGAAAGAATTTTAGAAGCGACACAATGAGCCAAATTTCCTTGGGTACTTATTGCCACTAACTTCAGATTGCTTATTGATTTGTAGTTGTAGTGATAAGAGGAGGTGCAGGTGGTCCATTGGTTCAAATTTGGAATGCAAACTGGTGAATATGTATATACATTTTTCCTCACCGTTTGGCAAAACTGATTTTACCATGTCACGTGGCAATCGCCAAGAACAAATTGAAATAAAAGGTCAGTTACAATTGGTGTGTGACGATTGTCACGTGCATGGAACTCCAAATTGTACCAAATGGTTCAGAACAAAATATATTTATTATTCGTAGGAATATACAGGGTGTCCATAAAGTTCATGTGCACTTTAAAATAATTATAACTTTATCACAAGATTTGCAACAATTTTTAGATAAGTAAAAAAAAATATTTTTCTTTTTTCTAGCTTATTACCCTATGTATTGCTATTGATGGAGGACATTTAGAAACTTAAATTATACATTGACTTCTTTCTAATCCTTTTTACAAAATTATTTCTATCTCAAATAAAAATAAAGTTATAAATGTTTTAAAGTGCACACGAACTTTTATGGACACCCTGTATCTATCTATCTATCTATCTATCTATCTATATATATATATATATATATATATATATATATATATATATATATATATATATATATATATGAGAGAAAGAACAGATACAGGTAAAAATACATAATTCAAAGCATATACTTTCTTAAAAAAATTGTTTAATAAAAGTAGTGAAAAAAGTATTATAATATTTTTATTATACCAGAATATAACAAAAAAAAATTGACATCGCGACACAAAAAGATTTCATGTTTCAATGCTATGAATAGTAGATAAGATGGTAGATAAAAATAATTTACAATGAGGAAGTACAGTCATAGTATTGAAACACGAAAGCTTGTGTGTAGCGATATAAAATGTTTTTATTTTAATATATATATATATATATATATATATATATATATATGATAAAAATGTACATTTCAGTTAACCTCTAGCGATCATTTTCTTATATCTTTGCTTTTCTCCCCCCTCCTCTTCTTCTTCACCTTCTTTCTCCGTATCCCCCGCCTCCTCACTTGCAATTACACACAACGTCGTGCATTTGTTTGTTCATGTACTTTTAAATAACAATGTAGCGTTCATGAATATTTTTAAAACAAAGCGCCTGACTATA
>CAHIKZ030002922.1:2875000-2982500 GCA_903632075.3 Acanthosepion pharaonis | reverse complement strand
TGATGAAAAGCTTCCAGTATCTTCTAATGTCTGCGATAGACTAACCATGTCACAAATGAATATAGCAGAGATGACATAACGCAGGCATTATATATTTTAATTTTTGTCTGCCTTTTTATGCCCTTCTGACTCCAGACACGGACCTTGAGTGTTGAAAATGCATCGGAGGCCTTCTTAATCTGTAATGCTATCTCATCATCAAGGGAGCAGAGACGGTTGAGGGTGCTACCAAAGTATATAAATTTGTCTACTCCCCCAAATTGACTAGCATCAAAAGAAATGGAAGGCTCTATATACTGAATTCCTCGGGCAGAGGTTTATACATCACATATTGTGTCCATGTTCATCTTTTTAGACCATAGTTCAATTGGGTCCCATTTAAATACTCGTCGAGACCTACCGGACCCTATTTCTAATATACTTGTTGATAATGCAAATATAACTGCATCGTCAACACTGAATAATATGAACTATGAACATGGACACAATATGTTGACTGTGTTTTGAAAATAAAACATTCTATAATACTAAATACATACATACATCAATCTATTTCCAGTTAACGGTTAATATATTTCATCCTTACAAATGGATAAATGAATAGCCAAAAGCGCTCGTAAAAAATATAACATTTGAACAGTTTTTGTATAATTTATCTACGGAAAAGAAAAAAAAAAAATTTAATTTAAAAAATTAAATCCAAAAGTAAACAAGAGATCAAGGGAGATAACTCTCTTTTTTTTAATAAATAATAAGAGACAAGTTTTTTTTTTATATAATTTCTCATATGATCTTATAATTTTTTTTTTCTTTTCAGTAGATAAATTATACAAAAACTGTCCAAATGTTATATATTGCCGATTGTTTTCATGACATACTTGTTGATAATACAGATATAATAGCATCGTCTACATGTAAAATAAAGGCTAAAAATAATGGAAGCCTTATAAATAAAAATCACTCAATAATATCAACTATGAACATGAACACAATATTTTTAATCTGTGCTGCCCAGCTAATTTACTAAGGATGTCAAATTTGACTGGTTAGCTTAAATTGGACTAGAAAGAACCGAACTGCGTTTCAGCTGCATTTTGTTACCTACCGTAATTCTCCGTGTATAATAATCCTTCATCCCTAATACGCATATCTAAAATTCTGCTTCTGCGTCGTATGTTTGTGGTCTGTAGTCATTTCGTAACTGAATGAAATGGCAATTTTAAAAAGATTTTGTCGTAGCAGTGCATAACACGCACCCCTAATTTTGCTTATTATTTTTTAGAAAAAAAAATGCATATTATACATGGGGAATAACGGTATTTGTGTTCACCTATACAAAGGAGGTTTAACATACTTTTGCATGTGCCAAATTTTCATTTTTGGGAGAATAAAATAACATTTTTTTAATAAATAATTAAATGTATCCCTTTGTTTTTGTTTGTATTAATTAACTGAAAAGTCTACTTTAATTTTTTTTATAATGTGCATTTAATAAACTTATTTGTAATTGTTTATAGAATAACAATTACCTGGGGTTTCTCAAACTTCCAAGTGGAACTCTATTGTACGTTTAGGCAAGCAATGTAGCGCACAAGGAAGACTTTATACGTTTAAATTTTTTACTTTTTTTCTTTTATTACAGTGGAGAACAATTTTGTATTGATTCATATTCCAAGCGCTATTTAATTCATTAACCATATAAAGGAATTGCTTGCTAGAATATTTTCTGTTTTTCTATTCTAAGTTGTTTTCAAAGAATTATTAATAACTCAAAGCTTTTTTTCATGAGAATAGTATAAATTCCATGTTGTCGTGATTTCAAAACACCCCGTACACGTTTCCAAGGAAGTGATATTGACAGTTGGCTTAAATAGCTTAATAAATATCCCTCTGTTATTCTTAAACATCTTTTATTTTTTTTTTACATAACCCTTTTTTAAGGTGAGGATAATTAACTATCGTCTCTAAGTGTTGACTTCTATGTTCACTTTAATATATATATATATATATATATGTATATATATATATATATATATATATATATATATATAGTTAGTTAGTTAAGAAGTTAATTAGTTAGTCATTTAGTTAATGAAGTTATTTGGTTATCCGTATGGATAATTCCAAGGAAGATGTAATTCAGAGAGCTCAATGTAATATATATATATATATATATATCAGGCCTGGCTGATGATTGCATTTAGCATGAAACAATTTGTCGCCTCTGAGTGATGATTTTAATGTTCATTTTTATATTTACATACGCTCTATCTCTGATATTGAGCACTTTATCCCATAAATTTCATTACATATTGTCTGATAAGCTTAATAACATTATCATTGACTGACGAAAAGAAATCACCATATTGAAATTGTTTAAATACAATCTAAGCTTTCGGCTTACAGAAGCCATTATCAAAGATGGCAATTACTTTTCAATATCAACCAATAGAAATGAAAAATTGCTGCCTAAATATACACAATATATATATATATATATATATATATATATATAACATTTTCATATCCATGAACGAAACTTGCCACGTGAGGGAGACAGATATTTGAAATAACCAGTGACATATGAAGTCGCTCCAACATCATAAGTAAAACCGGAAATCAATTTTTAAATCAGTTTATCTCAAACAAAAAGTGGTTATTTGTAAATTTCATGTGATTCTCACGGAGCGTGTCCTCACCGATCTATTGGTAAATTCAGAACACAATTTCCTGTTTGGTCTCTTAATTACGGTTAACCAACACAGCCAGAAGTAAAATGAATAGTAGAAAAAATGCGACTAGGATTAAATTTTCATCTCATCTATTTGATCATCTGTCGTTTATTGTGCATTTCAGTTGTAAAGACGGAATTTGGGTTCTTCACCAACTTTCAATGGACAGGCAAGCAAACGTTCCGCCATTTGCAGCAATCTTTTATCCAGAGACGCCATTTCTTTTGGTTTTTGCATTGCATTGTTACAGCGGAGAAAAAAAAAGAGTTTTTCACATCAATAGAATACGAAAAAGAAAATATCGCACATCAGAAACTTAGTGCCATCAATAAATAAATTCATCTACAGAAGTGCTGGCTTTGTGTCTGCGAGAATATGAAAGCTAGCGTCCATTATGAAATAGTGGAAAATGGAACAACCATCATTGCAGACGTTTATGGTTAGCGACTCGATCGGTCAAACGAACCATTGCGTAAAAATGCTTTGATTTCGTAAGAAGAAAAGTCGTTATTCTCCAGCCTGACGATGCAAGCACGCTCTCTAAAAAAACAACTCGAGAAAAGAAAATTGTTGAGAGGTTCATAACATTTCAATAAAAACCATATTTAATACCGACACATGTAAGTTTTACGATCACTAGAATTTTTTAGAAATGGCATAGCATTCAAAAGTAAAAACTGTGATTTCTTTTAACGTGGATCCGAAATTTTGTGGGCTGCAGTGGTTGAAAATGAAGGTGATTCCATATTTCATGAATAATATTTAAATTAAAATAATTTTTTTTTAAATCCTTTCTGGTAAAACGTAATTTCTTTTAGAAATTTAACATTTAAATCTCTATATAATAAATATTGTAATGACAAAACTAAGCAGGTTTAGGCTTTAAGAAAGCTTTATTCATTTGAGAATACAAGGTTCGCGTATAGTGTCTTTTTATAGTCCCAGTAAACAGAAATAGGTCTCTCAAAGAGGAAAGTAGCAAAACAAAGGGGGACCACTTTTGATTATTCATAACAAATATTTTGGTGTTAATGAATCGATGCGTCTTCTTTATACGCAACTCAGAAAGATGCGTCTTTTGAAATGAAGATTCTTTATTTTGCTGGCCAGTTTTGGAAGAGATAAATTCTTGCTTTATATTTTGTTTCTTTAACGTGCAGTCATCGGAATTGGAAAGATCATCTCATGATAGAGATTTGGTAATTTATCTTTCTCTTTTGAAAAGAAAATTGCATAGCTTCTTGATAGAAAAAAAAAAATTCCCCGGGGAAGTGTTTTCTTCATGAAATAGAAATGCGTCGTTTAGAAATTCGCTCTAATTTCTACGGCATACAAAACTAACTGAAAATCACAATTCCTTGATAAGATAACTACATGGCAGTATTCTCATTGAAAAATAGAAATACTTCCTTTTACTTACCTCGTCTGTGTCTCCGCAAACACAGACATCGAAATACAACATAGGGTCATCTGGGAACTATTTTTTCTCTTACATAGACTTGAGAATGGGAAACATGAAAAACGTGTTCGATAGAATGCGACATTATTAGCAGGTTTCGTGAGAATTGCTTTCTTTAGTCTCTGTTCCTTTCTTCTATATAGATTGAGATCGAAAGACGGTTTTATTATTTTCCCAAAAAAATGCTATTTCTTTAGAGAATTGTATTATTTATCTTTAGTGTTATTTTCTTTTACATAAATAAATCGAAATCTTCTGTTTCTTGAAATTATTCTTCCGGATCCTCGACTTTTGAAGAGAATGGTTTTGTTCCTCCCACCTCTCTTCCTATCTCTTCCATACATAAGAATCGAAAATATGGCTGTCCTGATAAGGATTCCACAGAATACGATCCTTTGAAGAAATATTTATGATATGTCCCGTAAAGGGATATATTTGAACGAAGTAGCTAAGTGGTTTTGGCTACTATAACCAAGTAAAATACGATAGCAGTAATCTACTGGTACACGTCGTAGTCGCAGGTAAGAAGTGTAGATCAATGGCGTAGTCCAATGGGCGTCGTTCTAGACTTAGCTGTCAGACTAAGGCTCTTGACTCTCCTACACGTCCGTCTGTATTTATGACGGACACCAGCCAATCATATTCCAGTGAGGGGGAACACAGGTGTACGCATATTCCATTATATCAATTTAATTTTTTCGTTATCTGTTCCTTTTTCTTACATAAATAAGAATCGAAAAGATGGCCGTCGTGATAAGCATTCCACAGAATACGATCCTTTGAAGTAATATTTATATGTCCCGGAAAGGGATATATTTGAACGAAGTAGCTAAGTGGTTTTGCCTACTATAACCAAGTAGAATACGGTAGAAGTAATCGACTGGTAGGCGTCGTAGTCGCAGGTAAGAAGTGTACATCAATGGCGTAGTCCAATGGGCGTCGTTATAGACTTAGCTCTCAGACTAAGGCTTTTGACTCTCCTACACGTTCGTCTGTATTTATGATAGACACCATCCAATGATATTCCAGTAAGGGGGAACACAGTTGGATGCATATTTCATTATATCAATTTAGTTTTTCTTTCTCTGTCCTTTTTCTTACATAAATAAGAATCGAAAAGATGGCCGTCGTGGTAAGCATTCCACAGAATACGCTGTTTCCTTTTTCTTACATAAAAATCGAAAAGATGACCGAAAAGGTGATGTTCCTTTCTCTTACATGCCAAACGTTCAATGCAGGTGTCCCCCCCAAAGTTTTTTTATTTTTTTTTTTTACTTTATCGGTCCAACCCAATACTACATTAAAAATGTCCTGCCTAAGGGTATACTCCTATCATTTGTCAATATCTATGCTGACGATTCAAAAGTATATGGGTGAACCTCCAAAAATGTAGATGACTTGAGAGCTGATCTCCTCTCTGAGCGAGCTTTAACAGCTCTGTCGGGAGGGAACTAGCTGGTGATATTCAATGCTTAAAAAATGAAATTAGTGTCATTCCCTTATCACTGTTTGTACCCAGAACGTTAACCCTTCGTGATGAACGGATGTTCCCTTATTGATCACCCGTACCTTAAGCGCCCTTTGAAATTTAAACTCAACCCAGACGCCATGTGGAACTCGTGCATACGATACATCGTTACAGATGCTGATAAGATTTTATAGATATGGTCGTTTCTCTATACAGGTCCAGTAAGTACCTGGCTCCTTCTGATATCGTCTATCTTTACAAGAGCAAGCTCAGGACGAAAATGGACTACTGCTGATATATATGGGCAGGGGCTGCCCAGTCTTCACTTTCCAGTCTAGTTAGATTCAAAATCGTTTTCCGCATCCTTGTGGGTGATGAATTATTTTCCAACCTATAACATCTTTTTCATAGACGAACCGTCGCAAGCCTCTCGTTGCTCTATCACTATTTCTATGGAAAGGGTACAGATGAACTAAATTCCTTAGTTCCACCAATTCTAAACTTCACGGATAAGACCCGCCATGCTACATATTGTAGCCAACCACCTTCATTTCTTTCGTATTCCATTTGTAAGGAGTAAGTTCTATTCGAGCAGCTTCACCCCACGAACTTTGTGGAACCGACTCCTAAGAGGTTGCTTCCCCGGTCACTGCAATCTTAACCTGTTAAATTTTAGAGTCAACCGTTTTTCCCTCACATACACGCTTAAACTTACCTCATGAAGACTTACGGCTATAATACGCTGAAACACAGTACGATCACAGAAATTAAGCAACGTCAAGCTTGGTTAAAATTAGATGAGTGAATGCTTGGGAAGACCAGGGATGAAACCTTGCTTATCCGGGATGTATAATAGATAATCACACGGAATTTTTAATCGGTGAGCTGAATTTCATTTCATGTCTTTTAGATTCATTTAAATTCTCTGGAAGACAAATGTATAGAAACTACTGTAACCACAAATTGAGGGATCAGTTTACATATTGATTGTAATATAGAATTGATAACCCATTTTATATCTACATTATAATTTCTAGATTGTTTGTTAAATTAGTAAAATTGTATTACTAAATCATTATCATCTCAAAAACATTCTTACAATCTAAAATTTTTTTATGGCTTTAAATAGCATGTAAGGAGTTGATATGCCGTAAAAAAGGAATCAATCAAATAAAATCAAATCAAATGCGTTTCTTGGATTTTATATTGGGTGTATCACTGTAAAAAAAAAACAAAAAATAACGGTAAAGGAAACGTGAGATTGATAAAGTTTCTTCAGTATACTAAATTATTTTTGTAGAGGAAGTTTAATTTTTACTTACGTTCCTTTCTCCTATATAAATGGCAATCGAACACATAAGCTTCATGAAAAGAATCCCATACGAGAGATTCTTCTGGTGCCAGCATTGATAATTTCGTTCTACAGCTCAAACCTGATTTATGGCACTTCGTAAAAACTAGTTACTGTTTCCAATACTGGGCAGATCGATTATAAAATAAAACTGACAAAATATTAAATTATTTGATGTCAGCAAATATATCAGTGTTTGTTTTAAAGCAATTAATAGTGACTAATGTTTATTTTATTAGTCATCACTATTGATTTATTTCACTTTACACGAGTTTTTATCCTCCAAATCCAATACAACTTTCTTGAATTTCACAAATACTCTCAATATGTATTTATTGCTTCCAAACGAATCATCACAAAAAGCTTCATCAATCATCTTCTTCTGCCGATAAAAGCGTTAATTAACACTAAATATAAAACATTCAAGTGTTGTAGTATTCAATAATTAGAATATTACTAACCTTTAATCAGTTTGTCGGAGATTGGTGATTTTACAAGTATTTGTGTAGAGAATACAACATTATAATTAAATTTAAGCTAAAATTTTTATGTGGCTTTTACTTTTATAATTTAAAGAAATTATTTTGATTTCCTACAAGAATTTGACCGTAACTTTTTTTTTAAAAATCACCACTATTAGACGACTTACGGCCATATCATATTTAAACATCGGTCCCGTGCGTTCAACAAATTTAAACAACGTCGAGCCTGGAAAATGGATGACGCTTGGGAATATTAGATGCTTGGGTGTGTAGATGCTATAATGGATAACGGGTTGGGGTAGTTTGTTCTACTTCCACGTGTCATGCCTCTTCCGGATGACTTACTTATCTCCCTTTATCTCAACTCATTAAGTTTTTGATCACTACTGCAGTAGCCAGGAACTGAACCCACGACGCCTTGGGTCAAGTCACTGGATCCAACCAACGCTTTTACCCAATGGGCCATGTGTCCTTGTGGGCCCAAAGAGTTGTGAGTTCAATACCTAGCAGGGGTGAACAAAAACCTGGAGAGTTGAGTTAAAGGGAGATAACTGAGACATCTGGAAGAGGCATGGCACGTGGAACTAGAAAAACCTCGCTTGGGAAACGAAGAAAGAGTCCAGTTCGAAATTACAACCACATGAAGAAGGCCTGAGACTACAACGGCCGAAACTTCGTGAATATGGCATCGAAGATGAGGACAACAGTTCGAAGCAATGTAATCAATGTAAATAATTACAATACCTCATCTCAGAAATAGAAGTAGAAATTTACAGACAGTGTAACCTTTTTTTATTTGTTTTTTTTTTTTAATGTTTCGTCTAATACTGGTTCGTTATTTATCAATAAAAGTGCAACTATTTTAATGAAATCGTCAAGAAAAGACATATATTAAAAAGCAAAACTAATCGATCATTGACCCGACTGAACTTAACCGTTTGCTTCCCCGCAACCACACACACACACACAAACACACACACACACACAAACACACACACACACACACACACACACACACACACACACAGGCTCACCGGTGTCAACGTACTGAAATCAGGACAACAAAGATTTTTAGGCTAGTCTCCTTAAAGCAAATACGTTTTAGGGGGTTGGACGGGGGCTGTATCTAAAATTGTACAGAAATATTTCATCCGCTCCCAAATATTTTCTAATTAGGGAAATATCTAATCTATCTATCTATCTATCTATATATATATATATATATATATATATATATATATATATATATATATATTTTTACAAGGTGAAGGAGTCGTTTAAGTAATTATACTTTTATTTTTTTTATTTATAGACAATATTTATTTACTAATTGTTTATTATAACTGCATATAAATGAATCTGATTTCACAAACAGAAACACACATACAGAAACACACACACACACACACACATTTATGTATATATTGTGTTTCTTTCTCCGTCTGTCTCTCTCTAAATATATAAATATGTATTTATATATATATATATAATATTAGTGGTCAATACCCCCCCCATATATATATATATATATATATATATATATATATATATATATATATATATATATATAAATTCCCAAGAGGATAGAATCCAGGCAGAACTCAATGTCCAGGACAGAAAATCAGAATATAATATAAAAGGCTCAAACACTAATATTCCATGGTTATAATTTATTACATTGGAATCGTAATCACGATCCAATTCATCAAACCTACAAATTCAAGAGACAAGAAAAGACATATTAAAAAGCAAAACAAATTGAGCATTAACCCAACTGAGCTTAACAATTTGCTACCCACCACCCACACACAAAAATAGCCTCGTTTTGGATTTGTTGGTCTGCTGAATTGGATCGTGATTACGATTCTAATGTAATAAATTATAACCATGGAATTTTAGTATTTGAACCTTTTTATATTATATATATATGTATAATTTAATCTTTTAAAAAATATGATTCCATCGCGACACAGAAATTTGTTTCAAAATTGAAACTAAATTTATAAATTTAATTATAAAAATTACACTTAAGATCTATAATTTCGCTCCATTGTCATCGGATGTTAGGAATAACTTTCTAAGAAATTTACTTAATTTATAAGCGCAGACAATATTAATATTATGAGTTGTTAAGGTTAAGGAAAATTCATTCTATTTTGGTTAGGGTTGGTTTGGTTTTAATTTCGCTAGACAGCTTATGTATCCAATATATGATACTTACAAAGTGAGGTTCAGTTTAGGCGAGGTTGGGGTACCTGCTAACAAACATAAACATCCTTTATTCAGCGAGTCGTTTCAATGACAATAAACATGGCATGTTTATTTATCTGCTTAATTTTTTTTCTAAAATTAATTATTACTTAAGGAAAATATTTGGCAGTGCCTTCAAAAAATAGCTATTTCATAGAAAACCCAGACGACTCTATTTTGCTCTACTGTTTGTGTCGTGCACCTGTATGTAAAATACAAATAACATTTTTAAACTTATCATCCTGAGTCAAAGTTTCGCAGAAAAGGTATCCATTTGTCAGGTATTGTAAAAATTTACTATTTAACTCCTGACGATTTGATAGTATTTCTGCAAAACTCTGAGTCGGGAAGATAGGTTTGAAATCTTATTTAATTTTTTTTTATATTAATATTCTATTTCTTAAAGTTGACCATGTCATTCTCAAAGACTACTTAACTTAAAAAAATCCCTATAGAAATAGACTGGGCGATTTCTTTCACTTGACAAAACACAATGCATGCTTTATTATTATTATTATTATTATTATTATTATTATTATTATTATTATTTATTTTCGTTGATTTCTGGCGTTTACACATTTCTTTCCGGGTCCCGCCCAGGGACCTAAAGTTAGAAATGGCATCATGACACTTTCCACTGACACACACACAAAAAAAATAATAATACATAGATAAAGCCCTTCGTAAAGTGTGGGCTGTACTTGTCAGAACAATTTTTTGTATCTCCTTTAGGCATGGACTTCCAGGAATCCCTTCAATTAGTCTACTGCAATCTTTTCCAACCAATCCTAGGGCTCCAACGACAACAGGGATTGTTGATGTTACCATATGCCACATTTTCGTATTATTATTATTTAATAAATATACCTGTTTCTAGGATGCATCTGATACAAAAGAGAAGATGATGAAACAAATGGGAAAATTTATGAACGACGCGTTTCGACGAAAAACTAAGCTGTCTTTGTCTTCATCAGTTTAGAGTGGAAAAAAGGGTAGTGGTCATAAATCAAATTACCTTATCATCTCTAATGTTCAAAATCAACTAAGTGTCTGTCCAACTGCTTGTTTGCTTGATATTTAGGCAGCAAATTCTCTTTTATACATGTCTGATTCAATAAATTACAGACATTATGTCTGCTAATATTTTTAACCAAATCCGTACATACTCACGAATAACCTTCCGTGTATTGATGTTGAAGAATGCAAGGAATGTGCTACAGCTGTTTAAATTTCTTTTATTTTCATTTCAAAAGTACTTTCGATCTTTTTCCAAGATCATCTTCAGGGGTTCAAGTGGTACAACACTATATGTTGTTCATTAGTACAAGTATTTATATAAAGATATACGTTGTTATCTATTATCTATTACCGTAATTTTCTCATAATGCTTTTAAAGGTAAAATGGTTCACAATGTGCTGAGTGTTCATTATATATATCTATATATATATATATATATATATATATATATATATATATATATAGTTGGATAGATATGAGATTCTGACCGTCGCTATGCGATCCTCAGACAAACGCATAAGTGTGAAACCGATAATCTCATATCCATTCGACTAAATATGCTAGCTCTATCACTGATATTGAGCACTTTCCAATAAGCACCTCACATATATAAAATACATATATATATATATATATATATATATATATATATATAAATATATTGGAAAGTTCCTGAAAACCATTCCACTGTTTGACCCAAGCTTTGTGAGTGAAATTGGCTAGACAGAACACCTGGAGGCCGTTCATACCACGAAGTCACAATTTATCTTAACCGGGGGTTTGAGTGTGCTGGCGTTGTTCAACTTGTTGAACATGTTAGAAAGCACGTTCTCTCCCAGAAAATGTAACTAAGGTCTGCTCAGGTTGGCTCTGTGGGTGTTGAACAGACACAATGTCCCTGAGCGATCGTCTGCAATAGCGTTTGGCTAGTCACCTTAGTAGACAAATATCCCCGTATACGAGTGGCCAGCTATATATATATATATATATATATATATATATATATATATATATATATATTCAAGCATGTATGATTGACTGATTTTGAATATCCCAATTTTCAGACATTGTTGTTTGTTATACACATAATTCATCTAATTTAGTCTTGGTTATATATTTCTTATATAGACCACTTCAAGAATTGGTAGCTTTTTTTTAATTCACATAGTGGAGTATATTTGTATTGTCAATTAATATTTCTCTAAAACGTGAATGTGGACTGCAATGTTCCTTTAAATGCTGTGCAATACAACTTGAATACGACATATGTAATGTGAGCCTCCTTGATAATGTTGTCAGAGATACAATCTTTCAAAGGACGTTTAGACTGATATACAATGTTGGTTGATTGGTTGGTTGTTTTGTTTTATGGCTCCAAATGTAAACAAAAAAAAATGTCTTAAATAATTGTCGGACTTTGTCCATTTCATAATGTATGACGTCATTTGTTTACATTTGGATACGCATTGAGCAGATATGAATGAATAAGAGAAAATCATGGAGAATATGTGTTTAAAAACAGTAAAATCGACCTTGCTAACCGAACGCTCCTCTGTGTCCCAATCGGTTAAGACACATCAGGCTATATGACGGTTCCATATAGGATACAGGTTCGATTCCTGCCGGAGGACGCATATTTTCTATGAAAAATTCTCGGGCATTCAGGCCGGTAAATGTTGTTAATACTGTTTATTGTAAACAGAGAATTTACTTAAATATTTGTATCTATAAAAAGAATGTATAAACATAAAAAAATGTCTTAAATAAGTGTCGGACTTTGTCCATTTCATAATGTGTGTGTGTGTGTATATATATATATATGGGGGGAGTGAGTGAGTGAGTGAGAGAGAGCGAGACTGGGAGAGAGAGAGAATGTATGTGGGTTTCGACTATAATTCAAATCGGCCTGGAGGTTTTGGCGAATGTTACACCGACTTAAGGAAAATTTAGTATTTATCTATAAATATGGCGATATTAGTAATTAAAAGAAGCCAGAAATTTTCGGTCGAATGAATGCAACGTCTCATCCTATCGTTGAAAAAACAGTCAGCATATGGAAGTCATTTCAATTGTAATATACGCCAAAATAAAATGTGGTTTGAAAAGATTGTTCGCATAGTGGGATAGTAATTAGCGAGCAAGCACCGGTTCATAAGAGTGAATCACTCAACAAAGCGTTGATTCGCTCCTATTTTCATATCTTTTTTTATTACCTTTCAAAATCTCATTTACGATAAATTCTGAATTGGTTTTGAAGTCGAAATAGCTTAATGAAAATTTTTATTAAATCAAGGAAATTAATTTTGAAATATGTTATTGCAATTCGTTTTCTCCATCGTTCCACACTTTTCCTCTTGCATAAAATCAATTTTTATCTAAATAACTTTCTAATTCAATCTGTATTACTCTTCGATTCACCTTTCTCTGAAACAGCCATGTCTAAAACTGTTCTTCATCTATCTATCTATCTATCTATCTATCTATCTATCTATCTATCTATCTATCTAATTCTGTTCATATCTATCTATCTATCTATCTATCTTTCTGATGTCTTTCAAATCTATCTATCTGATTCTGTTCATATCTATCTATCTATCTATCTATCTATCTATCTGATGTCTTTCAAATCTATCTATCTATCTATCTATCTATCTAATTCTGTTCATATCTATCTATCTATCTGTCTGATGTCTTTCAAATCTATCTATCTATCTATCTATCTATCTATCTATCTATCTATCTATCTGATGTCTTTCAAATCTATCTATCTATCTATCTATCTATCTATCATGTTCATTGCTATCTACCTTATTCTACTCATATCTATCTGTCTATCCGTTTGTTGATATCTATCTATCTATCTATCTATCTATCTATTTTATTCTGCTCATACCTATATATCTATCTATATTCAATGTTAGGGGAGGGGAAGATATGAATATGAGCACTTAAATAGCCGAATACCCAGGTAGCTAGTTACCTGGATAGAATGTTAGTTAAAAGGGCCGACATAGATGTCCTTCGTTCCATTGGTTAGGCTATTCGGAACACAGACATGTTTGTGCCCGGGTAGCTTTAGATTGTAGGACTAGAATGGCTGGATACTGGAAGTTCATTCTGTCTTTGCAGGGCAGGCGGGGCTTCCAGGAACAGCTAACTACCGTTGTGAATCTGGAACTTGTAGGTGTAGTTATTGGGAATAGGTACTGGGAGAAGCTTAAGGATAGGATGAGGTCCTTCACCACCGAGTTTAGCAAACGGCCCGCGCTAGATAAGGCGCTTAAGGATGGTCTTTCCCGGGCAGAAGCTTGGGAATCTTCTAGAAATAGCCTTAGCTAGTGATGCTCTGGGGCGTTTGGCTAGCAGGCGCTACATGGGTCAGGTAATTAGACATAAGTTAAGCAAGATGTCTTCCGAAGTTGTCAACATGGGCGCAGAACTGCACAAGGAAAACACCAGCCAAGGTCGCTACCTTCGAGAGGTCAAACTCACGGAGGGGCGTACTTTAACTCTGAAACGTTTCGGAGGCATTTCAAGAGCCGGTTTAGCAAGGAGGACGAGTTTCACAGCTGTTTGCCTGACTTTCCTCGGTTTTCGTCGACTGAAGCAGCTAGCTGCGATGGGGAGGAGGAGATCACGCTCTACACGGTACTGAAGAAGGTCGCCAGAGGCAAGTCGCCGCGTCTGGATTATTTGCCTTATGAATTGTACTTGAGGATGTCGCACATCTTAGTCCCGATTTTGATTGTTGTATTTAAGAACTGATTCCGCCAGAGTTCCTCCCCGAGCGGATCTCCAGGGATGTGATGACGCTGTTGAAAAAGTGCAAGCGTGTTGGATGTGATTTAGATGATTACAAGCTCATAATTCTGCTAAACACATTCTGACGGAGCGTTTGCAGTCAGTTGTCGAGATTCTGTTGAGACCCGAGCAGACTTGCGCTGTGAAGGGCCGTAATTTAAGAGCGACCTGCATCTGATCCGCACGATGCTAGAGAGTGTAAATTCAACGATGAAGCCGCACTGATCAATTTGGATCAGTTCAAGGCATTTGATAGGGTCGATCATCGCTATCTAGCTGCTGTCTTGCAAGCTGCAAGCTGATTCAATTCCGATATCTGTCGGTGGATTAGCCTCATGTATCACTCCCCAAGTGGTGTGGTACTAGTGAACTGAAGGCGATCGGATGCTTTTGCACTGTCTCGGTCGGTTCATCAGGTTTGTCCACTGTCGCCCCTACTTTACGGTTTGGCGTTGAAGCCTCTTCTTCTAAGGGACATGACGTGCTGTCGGCCCTACGTGTAATCGCTGTCCCTGGTGGGGTTCGAGCCAAGGTTTCAGGTACGCCGATGACGTATCTACTTTCCGCAGAGACATTGAGGTGGTATTGAAGACGCTTGAACGGTACGGGAAGGTCATGGAGGCCAAGATTAACCGAGATAAATCTTCCGGCTTGCGATTTGGTGCCTTGAAAGGGGGGTCGATCTTACGGGGCCCTTTGTTTGGACGTGCGGTCTTGTCCACATTCTCGGAGTGTAGTTTGCGCCCGACATCCAGCTCGACAAAAAATGGTCAGAAGTACGGGCAATGGTCGGCGCGGCGGTCGAGACTTGACGCCGAAGGAGGTTGTTTTTGGAAGGAAGAGTTAAGGTGTGTGCCGCTTACGTCTTTCCTCTTTTTCTTTAATGCTTGTCTGTACTTCCTCTCGGTAAGAAGCGTAAGATGACGATCAAACGTTTGCTATCCTTCGTCTTTTTTTGTTTTATAAGGAGGAAGCAAGTATCACGTCGACAGAAAGGTCTGTGCCCAATGTCCGTATTCATGCGGGGCTGGCAATAACGAAATTGAAGAGTTACAATCTCGCCTCAAGGCTGTCTTTCTTACACCACGCATTGACATTGGAGTCGATTTGGCGGGGTTTTTGCGGACCGCTTTCCATTTCTTTACTATCATGCCTCCTATCTCCTTGTGGGTTGAGCTCCTTCGTAAGCCCCGGAAACAATCAAGTTTGCTCCTTGAATTATTCCAATTCTTATTCTTATACTAATTTGTCATATATAACAGATTTATTTTGGGAAATCTTACTAATATCTATCTATCTATCTATATTACTTTGCTTCTATCTATCTATCTCAGTTTCCTGATATACGTATAAATATGTAGCGATATATATATATATATATATATATATATATTCTTATTGTGAATGTCTACCGGTCTAGATTATAGAAAGTCTTATTCATCCTTTCACTGCGTAATTAATTTTCTTGCTCGTTTCCGCAATGATGTTAATTATCCACGGAAATTAAAAAAAAATAAATAAATAAATAAAACAGCGAGAATTTACCCATGGCACCCTGCATAAATGGCATCCGATAAATCTGCGCCCCAAGAGTTATGCTCCAGCTGCAGAGTGCGGCGTAGAAGCTCCAGTTATTTACCGCACAATATCTATCTATCTATCTATCTATCTATCTATCTATCTATCTCAGTCCTTTTAAATCTATTTCAGTCTAAAAACTAAGTTCAAAACTAAGCTCTCTATCTATCTAACTATCTATCTATCACATTTTGTTATACGTATAAATATATATATATATATATATATATATATATATATATATATATATCCCCTCTCTCTCTATATATATATATATATATATATATATATATATATATATATATATATATATATATATCCCTCTCTCTCTCTCTCTATATATATATATATATATATATATATATATATATATATATACCTTCCAGTCTTGTATACAATGAACAACAAAAACAGATTATCATTATTGTTTTGTCCGTGTATTGTTTAATATATTGAAATGCAATGGTCATCTTATGTAAGCCCGGTTTAGATTGATAAAAAACAACATATATCAATATGGTGATTTTCTTTCATCTTTCAATGGTAATGTTATTAACCTTATCAGGCAATATAGAATGTCTATATTATTTAATGAAACATGCACCAATACATACATACATACATACATACATATATATATATATATATATATATATATATATATATATATATATATATATATATATTATTCTTTTATCAAAAGAGAAGATGATGAGACAAATTGGAAAATTTATTAACGTTGCGTTTCGACGAAAAACTCAGCTGTCATCAGGTTAGAGTGGGAAAAGGTTTGTGGCCATAAATCAAATCAAGTTACCTTATCACCTCTAATGTCCAAAATAAACTGAGTGTCTATCTATCTGCTTGTTTGCTTGATATTTAGGCAACAAATTCTCTTTTAGACATGTCTGATAGAATAAATTACAAACATTATGTCTGCTTATTTACTTAGCATAATGTATCCATATTCAAGGATATTTTTTTCGTGTATTACAATCAAATAATCCAAGAAATGCACCATAAAAGTGAAAATCTCTTTTATTTCCCAAGTACTTTCCATCTCTTTCTGAGATCATCATCAGGGGTACAACTGTAAGACAAAAACTATTTGTAGTCATCCATTACTGATTTTTTTTCCTTTTGCGTTTAAATGCAACAGCTGACAGTTATGCTTTAGCGTTCATTAGAACGTGAAAAGTTACCCATTATGGCATTTTTTTTATGTTGGAATGCCATGGTCAAACGCGCATTAAATCGTGAAAACTGTTCTTGTTTATAGGCATTTTAGAATATTATTACAGTATTCGTAGCTGATTCTATTCAGTGTCGGATTCAATTTTTTTTTAATGCAGATTGCTTCGAGGCGAGGATCTGTAGTTTTAATTTGTTATTGTTACACCAAGAAAATAACAAATTAAAACTACAGATCCTCATAAATCATACTGAGATGTTTTTCAAACCATCGGGTAGATCCGCTTTACGGAATTAACGATACAACATTTTGAGCGAATATATCCGCATTCTGCAGTAAATTTTTAAAGACAATGTTTCTCTTGACAGGGGATCGATGTTGAATTCTCTTGACCCTGGGAAAGATACTCATTACCAGGTGTACTTAAGTCTTACAGCCTCGAGGGCCTCTACTGCGAAGCAACTCCCAATTACTCTTTTAAATGACGCACATTTCTTGTTTCTGTTTTTCAAAATCTCTATCTGCTAACATTGTTTTCTTTCCGGAAATTAAGGGATTTTTCGACGACACACATATACACATATATACAGGGTGCGATAGACAAACTGTCGTCTAAATGACGCAAAAATGAAAATAATACTGACATTTCATTTTAACAGATATATTTACCAAAATTACGAAAAAATATCTTGAAATGCTAAAAATTACATTTATTCAATAAAATCGCTATTGGCTTCAACCAGGGCCGTTAGACGACTTCGGAATCTCCTGCAACTCTTCTGGACGGTCTCCTTGTTTAAGTTGGCGAATCCTGACATAATCCTTCTGTTCAGTTCATCTTTGGTGTTACAGTCTAAGGAATGTAAAGGGGCCAGATGTAAAGGGTTGATGTGATCACAGAAATTGTTTGATAGCCATGACTGGGTTCTCCTGCTTGTCTGATATGGTGCAGAGTCCTGTATAATTTTTAAATAAGCATTTTTGAAAAAGGCACATTTAAAAATTGTATAATTTAGCGTTTTTCACTTTGCAAGTAAAACAATTTTCCGATGAACACAGGAACTTTGTTTTTGTGCTAATGTCGAAAATACTTGGAATAAAATAAATATACATCAATATGGTAATTTTCTTTCTTCCTTTAATAAGGGTACTAAGAAACTTGTCTAAATTATCTAATGAGACATGCCTTAAATAAAACATTTTGCCAAAAATATACGCAATATATAATTGTCTTTCGCAAACAGTACTGTTTCGCTGTATCACAGCTCCTCAGTGCGACTAGACAACCGAATGCCTCAATATATATATATATATATATATATATATATATATATATATATGTAGAAATATAGTCTTAAGGTGTGCTATATTTATGGGATAAAGTGCTCAATATCAGAGATAGAGCGTGTGTAAATATAAAAGTGAAAATAGAAGTCAACACTTAGAGGCGATAGTCTGTTTCATGCTAGATGGTATTTATCAATCCACCCACGGGGATCGAATGTGGCACAAGGCCTTTTTAATGTGGGTATCTCTGAGCCAAAAATAAATAACCATCCAAACCCGCCGAGGCGGGCCAGTTCCGTCAACCTCCCCCAACGAAACCCTACCCTTCGGCGGAGCTTCGTCCGGGTTCCTCTCTACAAGCAGAGAGTTCGACAGACACCCGACCCGGCAGCTCACAAAGCGCAGATACTACACTTTGATCCTAGCCACCGGGCCGAGCGGGTATTAGATGCAATCGTCAGGCACTCGTGGCCTGACGATTGCATGTAGCATGAAACAGCCTGTCGCCTCTAACTGTTGACTTCTATGTTCACACACACACACACACACACACACATATATATATATATATATATATATATATATGTGTGTGTGTGTAATGGCTTCGAATGAAGACGGTATCTTTCAACTTGGACCATTCCTCTTCGAACTTTGTAAACTGATGCTGAAGAATCACAAACAAAAAAAGTGTACCAAATAAAGAAATCACATCCCTTTAGGAAATTCAAAACAACGTCTAAAATTGATAGCATATGTAACTCAAAGAGAAAACAATGACATAATGAAGATATTGGCCTTCCACACTACTTCCAACAAAAGGTTAGGAAAGAAATATTCCATTAATAGTGGAAACATCGATAATAGTTGAATTGTAAAAGGGTAATTTTTTAAAATAAATTTCCAGCGACAATCGTCTATTCGGTTAATGAATTGCAAACGTTACCGTATAGGGCGACGGCTCGTATTTCGATGGCGGTTACCATGGAGAGAGGACCTGTAAAAAAGAGGTTTTAATGAAAATAGGAATTTCAAGAACTCTGCTGCTAACAATCAGAAAGAGGCAGATGCAATATAATGCAGGAGGTGATAATGTGGGGAAAAAGGCTTAGAGAATCTAATACTCTCAGGATATTAAAGATAACAGATGCAAGGATGTTAGTGAGTTATCTACATGATGGGTTTAAATGAATGAATTGCCGAACACGGATAAAAAGAAGTCAATTGGATAAAAGTTACGTTGAATCACAACAGATAGGACGTCGTGGAGAGTACTGATCACCCGTGGCCTGTCGTCTAAAAGAAGAACGGCCAGTCAAAATCTCTAACAACCACTCTTTAAATTATATGGTGTTATATGTTCATTGTATAAATGTGTGCGTATCGTCGGTATCTTCCTGGCGGTAGGTAGTTCAAATTCCAGCCGGGGTAGTTTTCGATTTTGCACAAAACAATCTCTGAAAGAACAGGGCGATATACCGCTGCACACAGATAGCGAAACCAATTTAACCCCCGATCGATTTAAATGAAGGATTCATTTCGATATTCCCAGAAGGTTTGACAGAATCCTGAAGAAGATCGTAAGGCATAACGACCGAAAGCTCATGACAATAACAACAAAGATGATGATATTAATCTGAATTTAAATACTGTTGGCTCTTCATTCCTGGATTTCAGACGGAATCGCTTTCGAAGATAAGAACCCATTACATTCCCTACTTTATGCAGAATATACTGAGCTCTCCAGCCTTGGCTGGAAACTAGTCTAGGAGAACGAATGCTTTGAATCTAAAACCGTTCGACTACTGGGCTACCAACTAATAAAACATGAAAACCTACTTCAAAAATCACATCAGTTGTGATATATATTTTAGATGAAGGGGTCTCCAGTCTTTGTATCCATAGGAACAGACGTGTTACTCGGCTTCAGCAAGACAAATACTGCAGGTCATATCTCATGCATTGAACGTCGTATCTCGTATATTGAAAATCGTATTTCATACATTGAAGTCGTATCGCATCCATTAAAGGTCGTATCTCATAAATCGAAAGTCGTAAGACATACACTTTCATTGCCTTATGATTTAATCTCGGGAAATATCAGCCTATAGCTGGTGATACAAACAGGGGGTTTGATCAAAAAGTATAGAGATCCGTTCTATAAAAAGAAAACCACAACATATATCAATTCGGCATTTAATCTCCTACGGAGTAGTCCGCTTCTGAAGCGACAAATTTTACCCAGCGTTGTTTTCCTTGATGGAAACATTCCGAGAACTCCTTTTTTAGGATAGCGAGTAGCTGTCTCGTCGCATTTTCTTGGATATCCCCGACGTCTTGAAATATTCTTCTTTTCAAGTATTGTTTAATTATTGGAAAAAGTCGTGACGGACGGGATGTGGGGAATATGATGATTGCCGAAGCTGGAGATTACTCTGCCCAGCCAAAAACTACATCATAAGCCATGGTCACTGATGGAAATTCTATGATGTATTAAGACGACCACAATCTACACACTTACCTTCTAAGCAGCTTCTATAAATAAATGAAGCGATTGAGAACGTTATAACTTAGCGTGCACGCGTGACTGAGTTTAAGGTCTATCTGTGCTAAGCGGCTTCACTCTGTGTACTTTAGCCGCGTTACTATAGCCAGAGCTCCGATACTTTTTGATCAGACATTGTATTACTGCTGTTAGATCTAAACAGAGTACTGATTTTGCCAGGGTGATACGCCCCTTACAGAAAAAAATATCAAACTTGATTTACACAAAACTAGAAATTGGTTTATTCAGCACAACATCTCCTGAAATCATTTCCTTCCAGCGAAGGTCAAATGAAATTGAATCGATATTTGTATTTTTTGTCCATACGGCAAAGAGAGTTCCCTTGCTACTAAACTGGTATCGTCAATTTGAACGAGGATTGATAGGTAGTCGTGAGGTTTACCTCAACCAAAAAGAAGTTCTGGGCTATTTTCTACTCAATTAATTAAGTAACCTTGTCCTTGAAGTATTGCTTATAATACTACACATCAGAATTTTCTTTAAATAATCCTGAGCAACATACAGGTGTTGTTTGTGAAGCGATTGGAAAATTCGATTAGCAAAACAGGAAAAAGACATAATTAAGAAAAATGTTTCTTTGCTACATCTCTCGTTCGCTCTCTCTTGCTCTCTCTAAAGGAGGAGCTGTTAAAACATTCTCGGGATAATCTCCTTCCAAAAGCGAGCATTCCAAAAACCAAACGTCAGAATATTGATTCAGGAAGTGGAACGGGCGGGGGAACTTTCAGTAATCTCTCAGTTAGATTCGGAAGACCATGAAATCCATAAGAGCGGCTAGTTAATCCCTGTTGTAGATGTCAACTCAGGCACATTGAAATTCTTTCAACACCAACCTTTGGGTTACACTGCAACTATGCTGAGTGGACCTTAGGTAAAATTTCTGTAGAATAGCTCACGTGATCAGTAGCTGAACAATGCTGCTACGCGCGAACCCTTGGCTACCACGACTTTTCACTTCATACTGATACAACTATAGACGGGAAAGATTAAGATTGAAAGGAGGTCTGGCCATGAGGCCCGGGTTCGAAACCAATCAAAGACGATCGATTTCTTTCAAAAAAGTGGTATCTAGATAATATTAATCGAGGGAAATGACGCCATCGTACGTCAAAAGTGAGGAAGCACCTGAATATCCTCCCACTGTTTAACCAAAACCTTGTGAGAAAAAATTGGGTTGACGAAAATGATGGTTAACCTCTAATATAAACCGGATGTATTAGAAAAATTGTCCAAATCGTGTAAAAGCAAAATTGTCTAATTGTTACATTAAGATTTGAACCGTAAGATATCTTACTGGAAATCTCCGAGGATTTTATAATACTATTGGACTCCACTTTGAGAAATAAGAATGTATAATTAGTCTCCAAGCTTAACAGAAGAATCGTGATGAAATCGATCATAAACGAAAATGGCATCATTAATTAATCATAGGTAAGGATCGGAAGCTGATGAAAGATGAAAATAAAGTTCATCAAATAAATAAGATTAACAGTATCAGTAAATCAATTACTGATAAACTACAGATTAGTGATCGGGTCTGTAAACTACAAACTAAGGAAGCTTATGTCTTGTTAAAAGACCATAAACCCGAATTCAAAACTAAGCCATCTACTAGACTTATAAACCCTACTAGACCAGAAATCGGTAGAATTAGTAACACTATCTTGGAAAGAATCAACCACTCCATAAAAAAACATCCTTGGAGTATTACAGTGGATTAATACAGCTGATGTTATCAGCTGGTTTAAAAACATCCGATATAAGGGAAAATGTACTTTCATACAGTCTGATATTATCGACTATTATCCCCCTATATCGAAGAATCTTGTCACTTTGGCTTTGGATTTCGCCCGGGAATATTCTAATATTTCTGAAAGTGAAGTGGACATCATCATGAAATGCCGAAATTCTGTTCTGATTTACAAGGATGAACAGTGGACCAAAAAGTCTTGCAACGACAATTTTGACATTTCAATGGGTTCTTTGGATTCTGCTGAAGCTTCTGACCTGGTTGGATTATTTCTTTTGTATAATTTAAGTGCCTTCGATTGTCAAGATTCTGAGAGTGTAGGATTGTATCGAGATTATGGCTTATTAGTTGTTAAAAACTCCACTAAAATTAAGGTAGACCGTATTAGGAATATGATCCATAGGGTAATTAAGGATTTAGGTCTTAGGTAATAGTTACAACTAATGTTAAACAAGTGGATTTTCTAGACGTCACCCTAGACCTTGCTAACAACACTTTCCAACCATATGTGAAGGCTAATTCCAACCCAATATAAGTGCATCCAAATTCCAATCACCCCCCCTTCAGTTATCAAACACATACCTTCTTCCATTGGATTTAGAATTAGCACTAACTTTTCTAACAAAGATGTTTTTAATAAACATCGTGATTTTTACAATTCTGCACTCAAAAATAGTGGATACAAAGATACCACTATTCAATATAAAAACCCGGTTAATTGCAACCATAATAAGAAAAGAAGATCTAGAACGATCATCTGGTTCACTCCCCCTTTCAATATAATGGTTAAAACTAAATTAGGACGTATATTTCTAAACCTCATCAAGAAACATTTCCCCAACCCTGAAACTAACCCACTTAGTAAAATATTTAATCCTAATACCCTTAAATTAAGCTATAGTTGTGCTGATAACCTGGAGAAAATAATTAAAAAACATAACAACATAGTCTTTAACAAGTATAGGGATTCAAACGGTTTGACTACTCAAAAGGTTACTAACTGCAATACTAAATATAATAACACAAATAACAACTTATGTAATTGTAGGAATCCTAATAATTGTCCACTACAAAATAACTGTAGGATTAGTTCTGTAGTCTATCTTAGTACTATTTCAACAATTGAAAATCCAATTTTAAAAAGATTTCCATTGGTAGTACCATGAAAACATTCAAGAAACGCTGGTGGTGGCATATACAACCTTTTAATCACAGTGACTATAGGTACATGACTTCATTATCCAAGTATTTTTGGAATCTAAAAGAAAAGAACAAAATACCGGACATGTAACTCCCTATATTCCCCATGTTACCTATGTCTTAACGAAAAATTTTAAATTATTAGATTTAAAAACAAGGCTGATCTCTTAAATCAAAGATATGAACTAACAGTTAATTGTAAACACCGTTATAAATTTAACTTAGTGTAGGGGTCGTATACCTTAAATGATAATGATATGTCGCTGTAATTTTAATAGATTAGTACTTTTATTGCCTGATAAATGTGTATTGTTTACCTACATAGTGTTATTCATGTTGGTGTATATGTGTATATATTTATTTGTGTGTAGGTGTGTGTGTTTGTACTGCGGAATGTGTAGGTGTGTATATAAGTGTATTTATATGTTGGTGTTTATATATGTATATATATATATATATATATATATATATATATATATGTGTGTGTGTATATATATATATATATGTGTGTATATGTATATATATAAAGTAAGAAGGTGAAGAGGAGGACAAGAAGAGATGAGGTTAAAATGTTGATGTATATGAGTATGTGTCTGTATTTGTGTATGTGTGTGTGTATATATATATATATATATATATATATATATATATATATATATATATATATGAACACCTCGAAGCGGCGTAATGGTTGGCAAGCTTGGCTCGCTAGATCAATTGCGACTGAGTAGTGAGATCGTTCCACACTGGGTGCCCCCTAATTTCGGCATTGTGCCACTTTATATATATATATATATATATATATGTGTGTGTGTGTGTGTATATGTATGTGTGTGTATACATATATGTGTGTGTGTGTGTGTATATATATATATATATGTATGTGTCCTATTTTATTGTGTATATAAATTTATATTTACGTATATTTCTGTTTGTATGAATGTGTTTATATATGTATGCTAGGGTATATGTATATTGGTGTGTTTATGTATATAGATGGATGTTTATGTATGTATATGTGTGTACGTTTATATATGTATTTGGTTGACTTTCGTTGTATTTATATGTATGTATGTATATATAGGTACTTGTTATTATAGATAGGTATATTTATGTATATGTAGATATGTATATATGTGTATATATATGTATGCTTGTGGATGTATATGTGTGTGTTGACACCTATTATATATGAGATTGTTTGTGTGTATGTGTAGGTATGGAAACTTTGGTATGTCATTACTGCCACAGTAATTAGTCTATGTGTGTATATATGTTCATATGTGTATTGGTGCGTGTATATATGTGTATATATATGTGAGTATGTGTGCATAAATGTGTGTATATACGTGCGTATATATGTTGGTATGTATGTATGTGTATGTGTACTTGTTATCATAGATATGTATATGTGTGTATATGTTTATGTTTATATATTTATATGTATGTATTTCTGTGTGTGTATATATATGTATATATATGTATGTATGTATATGTGTGTTAGTTTGTGTTTGCTGCCGCGTGTATATATGTGTATATATGTATATACGCATGAGAGTACACTTATTTCCTTAGGTTTTCTTTTTATCTTGTTTTCCTTCGTCTAATATATAATAAAACTATTATCAACTTATATGATTAAAATATATGTTTTTATTGATATTTGTGGTTTTGGAATTTTCCTTTTAATATATTAAATAATATTATTTTTAACCATTTTTATCTTTGTATATTTCCTCGCTTAAGTTATATTTTAATAAGTGGCTAGCATTTGTTTAATGACACTTTCAGTCTTAAATATTTATTGGTTGTGGTATCTGATTGTCAACGTCAATGTATGTGGATGTGTGTACATGTATTTATCGGTGTCTATGTGTATGGCGAGTGCATTCACTTTTAATTGTGTGTGCGTGTGTAGGTGTTGGTTTCCCCGTTTCCTTTTTTTTTTCATAAAGGGCCGTGGAGACGTTCTTGTCTCGTCGCTTTTTTTGTGTATATATATCTAAATATGTCTGGGTGCTTATGTATTATAATCTGATTGTGTTTGTGTTGTTTTGCGCATGAGTTTAATACACCATTCACCCACTTGGGATTAAAATATATATATACATGTATTGTCGGATGACCGGATATTGTAGCGTCTGTTCTAACGTTATTTCAACGAAGAAATAAATTGAATAACATATGTATTTTTTCTTTTCTCCTCAGTAATTTTATAGTTTTAAACTTAATAGTGATTAAATTTGGATTTTAAAATTGTAGGTTTTTAATTTTAATATCAAATTTTATCATATAATTTAATAATCATTGGTTAGAATAAATACTTTTTTAATATTACCCGTATTTTAAAGATCTGAATAGCTATTATAACATGATTTCGTTGTCAAGCTTTTGAATCTTCCTATACTTGGGTTTTGATTGGTCATTCTATCTTTTGTAACAATGTTTTCCCCTAGCGAAGGATCGTTAATTAATTTGAAACTTTTAAAACCATTTATTTTATATTCAGCATCATCACTTGATAAGACACCGAGGGTGTTGAAACAAAATTGCTATTTTTGTAGTGATTTTATAACATATTTATGTTATAAATTTTTTTTATAAAAAAAAATTATCTATCTATATATATATATATATATAAACGTAAATGTCAATCTGAGCCTAAATTAAAATTATAAGTTAAACTTAAGCTAACTTAAATATTTTAACAACATTAATATTCCACCCCAACAATAAAGTACATCCTGCGAATCAGAATCTTTTTTTTTTAAGAAACCGTGTCAATCCAAAATAAAATATTAATTCCAGCACTTAACGCTTGCTTCGGCATAAAAAAAGTTGTGCAAATTAATGTAAGGTATTATGTATATATCAATATATATATATATATATATATATATATATATATATATATATATAAAGTGGCTTTTTTTTTTTTTTTTTCACCCTTGGGTAGATAATTAACATCCTTACGGAAATGACAATGACAATTAATTACGCAGTGTTAGCGTTATTAAGACTTTCGGCAATCTAGACCGGCAAATAATAATAATAATAATATATATATATATATATATATATATATATATATATATATATATATATATATATATATATATACTGGTCAAAATATCCATGGGTAAGTGATCCAAGTAGATCGCATGAATATAAAATATGAAAACTGATCCACAATGAGAGCTCAACTTAATTTTTATTATAAAGCATATAAGTGAAAATTGAATCAATACTCAGCGGCGAAACTGTTTCTTGTTTAAACGCCTTCATTAGTCATTATTGATTAATTAATTAAACGTTAATAAGGACCACTATAAAATATAAAATAAGCACATGAAATGAAAAGCAACATGCCCACAGAAACGTGATAAATCCCCCTCTACCAACGTGCTTTAGACCAGCGCTGTAGAATAAAAGCCAACTCATCCCCATGAATCCCATACGATCCCCAAAATTTATGTAACATCATGCCTGGTTAGTATCTATCTCGATGGCTGACCGCTGGTGAATGTCGGCTGATATAAACTTGGATGTGTAGGTGTGTGTAATGGATAATGGCACGGAATTATTAATCGGAGAGCTGAATTCCAATACCAGACAAAAACCTGCATCGTGATCCACAATTATTTCCACTCTTAGATTAATTCGAAGCATAATCGTTATCGCACAATCGAATAACCGTTGGAAAATTATAATAGGCTTACTCATAATGCACCACTAGCAAGCATATATAAGTAGTCGAGCTAAAATAAAATGCACCTGGATTGAAAATTTGCGTTT
Source organism: Acanthosepion pharaonis (assembly GCA_903632075.3). Lineage (NCBI taxonomy): Eukaryota > Metazoa > Mollusca > Cephalopoda > Sepiida > Sepiidae > Acanthosepion > Acanthosepion pharaonis. The sequence goes on along the minus strand of CAHIKZ030002922.1, from coordinate 2,954,574 downwards.
AAACATGAAACAGACAGTCTCTGCTGAGTGTTAACTTCAATTAATACTGCTGTTTCTTCTTTTGATTATATCAAAGATCTCAAGGTAAATAGTGTACAAGCCTGGTGATGACTCGTGTGAGTTCAAAGCTCGAACACGGCTTTGATTATGTATATTTTTACATCTGCACCATCCAGGCTTGCGGGTAATTAAGAAAAATCAGATAGTTAAATTTAATAGACTATATATATATATATATATATATATATATATATATATATATATATATATATATATTCTATATTCTTGTAAAGATATATTTATATATATTTATATATATTTATATATATATATATATATATATATATATATATATATATATATATATATATATATGTATGTAATCGTTGAAAAGTAATCTCTCAAAGATGCTAGTTGTTTTTGCCTCTCTGATCTTTCGAGGAGACGTGTCAATCTGACTTCCAACGAATAACTGATTTTTTGCTTGATTTAATGAGACACCATTGACAGGAACCTGATGTTCAGCTGCGTTTGTCTTGGGCGTCCAAGAACGAGAGGCCACTCGGGTGTGGGAAACTGGCCACCAACGAATCCGATGACATGTCCGGCTGCTCTTTTCCGCGCCAAGGCATTAATTTCGTGAGTGCCTTTGTCAGTTGCATTTCGCTGATAATTGATGGTGCAGACACATTTCCCCACGCGTCAGCGGCAGGTTAAAGTCAACCATCGAGAAGCCGCAAAGCTTGTAGATATTATTAGTTGAAGTTATTTATTAGGAAGGATTCAGGAGATGAATTTCCGTAATGCAATTATCCGGCTTAATGATTTTGTGTTCATCGTTTGTTTTTTTTAATCATTTCACTTTAAACAAGGAAATAAAGCCACTAAGACGCAATGGGAGTAATGGGTGTAAAAGATTATGAGCAAAAGAAAAACATTATCAAACAGGCAGAACAATAAAAGGATAAAAATTCAGGAGACAGTAGATAAAATTTGACATATCATTTAAATCTTTGAAGATCTTTATAATTTAGGCTCTACTTAAGTATTGAGCACTGTTTTTAAAAAAATAAAAACAAAAATACTAAAGAACTTTGGATTATTAACCTAAAGGTTCTTTCATATTTTTCTATATAATTTCACAGACGAGATGAGGTTTTATGTACACTATTTACATTATTCGGAATATTGTCCTCATCTTTGTCGCCATATTTATCACAACGTTTCGGCCTTCCAGTATCTTTCTATATTTCTGAGATGAGGTATTATGTACACTATTTACATTATTCCGACTATTGTCCTCATCTTTGTCGCCATATTTATCACAACGTTTCGGCCTTTCAGTATCTGTCTATATTTCTGAGATGAGGTGTTATGTACACTATTTGGAGCCGAGTTCCAGTATACCTTAGGATCATTTTATTTATTTACGCACAAAAGTCCATGGGAAAGGCTTGAATTCACATCTTCTCCCTCAGATATGGGTTAATTAGTAAGAATTTTATCAATAAATAATTATCATATGAAAAAAGTTCTTAAAATTTAAAAATATTTCCTGATCTTAAAGAACCTGCAAACGGACAATAACCTGTAGAAAATGAATCATTCAGTCAATCTTACATATGCTCGTTAAATAAGCTGTGCTGTGAGTATCCAATTTTCCAAGTCCTCTTTCCTCATTATATGCCCAAGAAATTTTAACTATCTCTTATCTATTCTAATCATTGGTCTTTTCTATTTCGCTTCCATTTTGTCTAAAACCTCGTCGTTGCTAAAGTATTCAGTCATTATTTTATCAGCATCTTTTTGTAATGACAGGTATCTGCTGCCTTAAGTTTTTGTTCATCTGGGATGAGAGTATTCAGCGTCATGCAGAAAGACCGACATTACATAACACTTCGGTATTCTTTTCGTTGTTTCGAAAGAATGTTTCCTGTTTATTAATACTTTGCTTAACATTTCAAAAGCATCTTTACTTCATCTCAATACACCATCAGATTACCTGTTAAAACACTTCCTAGACATTTCCATTTTCGTACTTATTTTATTTTGCTATCTAAAATTTGGATATTAATAGAATAGGTTAGTTCTTCTTGCAGGCGACCACAGAATTTTGTGTTAAAAAAACTTGATGTTTAGTTCTTTCGTCTCTTCTTATATTGGTTCTTCTGTGTGCGGTATCTCTTCAGGATTTTGCCGATCATGGCTATCCACAATCTCCTGTCCTTTGTCGTTTTTAATAATTTTTTTTCTATTTGTTAATTCTTCTAAACCCTGTTCCATCATCCATTTCCGCAAATTCATTTTACTTCTTTTATATGCTTTGTCCCTTCAGGCTATTGTCGATTATGGCTCTCCACAATCTCCTGATCTTTTTTTCCCCTTAACAAATTTTGTCTTTTTTGTATTTCTCCTAGACCCTGTTCCGCCATTGAGTTACTCATGCTCGCTAAGGAGGTTATTCGTTACTCTCGCCTGTCCTTCAATCTGTCCTGTGAGTATCCGATTTTCCAAGCCCACATCCTTCATTCTAACCAATCATATTTCAGCCACTGAAAAAAAGGGACAGGTATGTCACTGCCTAGAATGACCGAGGTGTCTTTTTTCAAGACTGACTCATATAAATGGGTAAATGACAAAGGATGGATTCGTGGAAACTCCACAAAAATTAACCATGACCACATTGTGTTACATTTGTCTTACCGTTTGACTAAATCGCATTTTTTTTTCCATTCTAAGTTTCTCGTTCATATGTTGTTTTTTTTTTTTAGATAAACGATAATCAAAAAAAGGTCATGTTTTATATTAACCAAAGCAATAAGAGATGCAAATTCTCCTTAGAGAGAATAAAAACCGAGGAAAGTTAACTAATCTCACCAGCTAAGACGCCTACTTTATATTTGAGGTGGGTGTTTTCTACGCTGAAATACTTTCAAAACAAATTAAATGTTGTTTTGTTGATATATCCACTGCAGGTGTAGACAATGATATACAAGTATACATTAGCTTGCACACTACCCCCCCGACACACACATTCACACACACACACACATATATATATATATATATATATCGATGTAATTTACTAAGGAATTAATTGTTTTATTATTCTATTTTATTTCAATAAACGTTTAACCAGAGATACTTAATCAAACACCTGTATCCACTAATATATATATATATATATATATATATATATATATATATATATATATATATATCCGCTAATTATTTTGAACTTTATTATTATTTCTTATTTAGTAGTTTCATTGGAAACAAAGAAATGGGTACTGAACTGTTACGTGATATATGTCCTCCTGTATGGCAGCGAATGCTGGACAATCTCCTCAAATTTGAAGAAGACGTCGAAGCAATAGAAGTGTGGTTCTACAGAAGGATGCTGAGGATACCAAGGGACGAACAAGTTAGCAACAACGAGGTTTTAGAGAGAATAGAATACAGATGAAATTTATGCTTAACATCAGGAAGAGATAGTTGGAATTTCTGGGGCGCGTAATGAGGAAAAAAGCTTGGAAAACTTGATACTCACAGGACAGATTGAGGGAAAGAAGGACAATAGGAAACAGCGCGCAAATATACTTGATAAGCTTGAGCAAATTATTAATATCCACAAGAGACAGGAAGAAGTGAAGGGCCATGATCGCCCACGTGATGAAAGGACACGGCACATGAAAGTAAAGATTGATGCTGATTATTGGCAGATGATATGTTCCCATTACTAGATCTTGAATTATAATAATTTACGTATATAAATATGTAACATTATTGCCATCACTGATATATATATATATATATATATATATATATATATATATATATATATATATATATATATATATGTGTGTGTGTGTGTGTACTTAGTTCATGTCAAATTAACTGGAAAACACTTACAAAAAAGAATTCGTGGATTTACCAAATTACAAAAATCATACAAAAAATTCTCACTTGAAATATTTGAACTTTAGCGTTGCGACTTGCATGTTCCAATATTATATAACCGTTAATAAATAAAACATTCTTTATAAAAATATCTTTCGGTCTACAATACATTTATTTCGTCTTCAAGTTTTGATTTTAAAGGAAAAAAATTACAGCCTGATGATGAGGACATGAAGTTCTTGAAAGTACTTGCTGCTCGAAAAAGTACACCAGATCTATTTGACAACAATTTTATACATAAGGATCGCATCATTCAGTGGATTGTTAGTAGTTTAATGCTTATATTAAGTCTTTTAGCGAAGAGATTTCGACATTAATTACATTAATATTTCTAATTGATTCAATATATGATTATCTCATTAAAAAAATTTCGCTTGAAGATGAAACAGAGCTTCCTTTAACTCAATTTAATTTAAATAATTATATTGAAGTTTTCGGCTCTTGTTTTGAAACATGAGACATCTTATATCGCCTTTTGGAATCATATTTTTAAATAAATAATTATATTTATGCTCTACTTTTGTATCGAGCACTATTTTTTAAAAATAATAACTAAAATACTAAGGGACTTTGGATTATTTACCTAACCAGTTCCTTCCTATTTTCTATATGTTTTCACACACACACACACACACACACACACACACACACATATATATATATATATATATATATATATATATATATATATATATAGGTAACCGCCGATCTGTCATAAAACTCTGCAAGACCTGCTCCATGGAGAGAACACATTGTCAGCGAGCTGCTTTGCGGCAGTGAGACTCTACTCCAGACAGGATCGACGCCTCAGCTTCTTTTATTTTCACCGTCTGAGACGCATTCTTGTCATCAATTCATCAAGCTGATGACCAATGCCGTAATTTTCCTCCGTGCCCAGGGGACATGAGGGCGATGGAAATGTGCCGTCAAGAAGTGCGAAGACGTCGCGAACGGTCACTCATGCTGGAGTCGCGATTTATACTGAGGGCTGCAGCGAGGAGAGAGAAGTAACGAAGCCATGCCGCGGGGGTTGAAGCGTTCTTGACGGAAAGAGAGCGGCTTCACTTGCATTCGTTGAAATCAAATGCATGTTACTCCCGTGTGAGCCCGTACAGCAGGAACAGATGCTTAACACTTTGGGTGCAAATCCATGGGGTCGCGAGCGACCAACGGATGCGACAAATATACAGGGTGGGCTGGGTAAATTGTCGCCGATTTATATAAAACAAAAATTGTTTTCCCTTTTGGGTGGAGAATTAACATCATTACGGAAATGCCCATGACAATTAATTACACAGTGTAAGCGTTATTGAAACTTTCGGCAATCTAGACCGGCAGATATTATATATATATATATATATATATATATATATATATATATACTGGTAATAAAATCCGTGGGTAAGTAATCCAAGTAGATCCTATGAATATAAAATACTAAAACTGATCCACAAAAGAGACCTGAATATAATTTTTATTATAGAGCATATAAGTATATAGCAACCAATGAAACCCAACCAAATTGCCCCATAGAGATGTATTTGCATTGACAAGTTCAGGGCAATTTTTTTTCCCAGGAGGAATTGTCCACCTGTATGGGGAGTAATTTTTGGGTGTTTCATTGATTTTCATTCATATATATATATATATATATATATATATATATATATATATATATATATATATATATATATATATATTATTATTATTATTATTATTATTATTCATATATTATATGATGGCTTCACTTAATAGAAGTGGACTCGCCCAGTGTGTACTTGTACTGCTGCTGGTGAATACCCGGAAATTAGACAGTGAGAGAGATACACTGATACAGTGAGAGTGTGAGGTAACCGCTTTGTAGGAGTCACAGTTGCGAGCACGTAGACTCAGAAGGAAGTCCTACTTCGATACTGAATTTCCCAGATTGTATATATATTATTATTGCTACTAACCGCATTTCTGGATCTACTAACCGTATTACCAATTGTATTATTACGTCAATACATTTATTTGCTATATTTCATTCCTGCGTTTGTCATTCATTTGAGACCGGGTTACATCTCGAATCCACAACAGTGTCTACGTACCTCAACGGATGTACGGACATGCGTCTATATTTGCGCTAGCATGAGTGACATAACAACGATGATTTCCCCCCCACTTCCATAATAACACCAATACACGCAATCTACATAAATTCAACATTACAAAAAAATAATCAGTTTGCCTGACGATCGCAAAAGCGTGAAATCCGAGGTCACAAACTCACATCAATCCAACCAAATATATATATATATATATATATATATATATATATATATATATATATACGTACACCAACAAACTGATATAGATAAATAGATAGATTGATGGATAGGAACTGTCTGAGATAGATAGATAGATAGATAGTAACAGATTGTGATAGATAGATAGATAGAAAGAGACTGAGATTGATAGATCGATATTGTGCGGGAAAATAATTTTCGATTGTAGAATAAGCATTTTGTATTCTAATATATTATAATAATAGTTTCAGAAAAATATATTACTTGTTACTAATGATGTAAGTGTCGTCTTCGTTAATTTTATATCAATGTCCTTCAGAATTGTGTTCTCAAACACGTGACACACACTGTATATACACTTGAAATTAGTATTAAGTTGTTCTGAAAATCATGTCCAATTTTAGAATAAACCTTGCCATTGTGTTTTAATTTATTATTCTAATAGTTGCACAAAATACTTTACTCGTTCGTAAATGGTGAAAGTGTAACCTTTCTTAATTTTATATCAATCTCCTTTTTGTCTAATTCGAATGGCCCCTTTCTTGATCGAATAGTACCTTGTGATGAGAAATGATGATTATCACTGCTGAATGTTATTGCCAGCAACTGTGTGAAATACAGATTTATTTAAGCAAAATGCAACCCGTACTGGTTAATCAACGGGGTCCAATATTCGGCGACATTTTGTTACGGTAAAGTAGACCAGTACAAGGCTATGTGTTCACTCAAGGTTATGTCAAGAGGTAGTTTATATGTATAGGAGGGGAAAATAATGATTGACTCTAGATTTGAACAGGTTAAGATTGCATCGACCGTGGAAACATCCTCTAGGGAGTTTGTTCCACAGGGCAGTGGTTCTCAAGAAGGAGCTGTTTCAGTGGAACTTACTTCTCGCCGATGGAACATGGGTGGTTTGCTATTATGTAAGTAGCATGGCGGTTCCTAGCTGTAAAGGTTGGACTCGGTGAAACAATGTTGCCAGTGTGCCTCTGCAGAAGCTCAACGACTTGGGATACAATGTTACAATTTTTGGATGCATTATGTACTAGTGAGCTAGCCCAAATGACTTGACTCACTTTATAATCCACCAATAGAAGGTTAACCAATCAGAAGACGTAGAATATTCAATCCGTCGTGTATAAAGGCGGCCATTTTGTTTACTCTATCCGAATGTCCAGTGCCAGCTTGTCAGGCGAAGAGATAACAGAAGGAAGAACTACGCTCTGCTACTTTTACCAAAATATCCACTGCTAACCTGAACAACGCTTTCCTACTGTCTTCGAAATATTCACTGCTAACCTCTGGATTCTATACTCAAAGACGACCGTCATCATGAACAACATACAAGACTTTTCCACATCCACCAATGACCTAATCTCTCGACAACTGACTATCCCTTTTGCAAGGGATAGTCAAGTGTACCTTATGTGCCTTATACTAATTTGTCTTAAATGGACTAATGGACATGATGGAAAGAAAGACCTGGAACCCGTATATAATGTAATTTTCTATTTCAACCCATCTCTGGGGTATTATCAAGGTGAGAATTTCACATGAACGTATACCAGAAGACCCATCTGTTGATGGGCGCCGTTCGGAGAGCCTTTGCAGCAATCAACAAAGCAGAGCTTCGTAAAACATCACACAAGACATGGCGCCGCATCATTTTGTGCCACGAAAATGGTGTTCATACAGACCTTCTCGGTGTGTGACAGCGTCAAAGAGTGTGAATAAACTGATTCCGGTATGTGTGCTTTGTATTATTGTATTACTTGTTCGCATTACTCTTTGCTAGGAGGTGATAAGACTTTCGGACCACGCTGTAGGTATCATTTTCGAAGGAAAGACACACATGGGTGTTCGTTAGAATAAGCGATGTGTTTTTCGCAAGAATTCCTGTCTAATTGATTCAAAGAGGTTAAATAATGATATAATTTGATTTGTTCAGGTTTTTCTTCGCCCCTTATCAGACATACGATCAGTCTAGTGAGCAAGCTACCCCTTCGTTTTTTTTTTCTGTTTCCTTCACACGTGAAGAAAATCAAGAATTGTATCATTTTTCTTATCAGTAAAAAGAATGTCTTACATTGGCCTGTCGATATTTGGGGGTGATACAAAAAAAAAAAGCTGTAATTGAAATCTTTTCAATATGAATATGTTTGAAGTTCGTTTTGATTGAATCAATTCGAAATCTAATAGAAAGCCTTTCTTATCTGCAATTCCTCCGAATTTCGTTCGGAACGCTTTTTCTGTAACTTGATTGTGCTTCGGATTGGAAACTAGTTTTCGCTTACGCAATTTCATCGATTGTTTCGAAGTTCTCGAAGTCTGGGTAAAAATTAAAAAAAAAAAAAAATAAAAGGAGGAGAAAGAATTTTCTCCTTCTCATTGTGCTTCTGGTTGATTAGTTAATTGTTATTTTCAACTGGAATCTCTTCATACAAGTCAGGACAAAAATGTTAAATTTGCTAACAGGAACTTGTTCAAGCGTGGACGAGTCAGGCAATGACAGGGTGAAAACGTTTTCACATTAATGCGATTAGAAGCTGATTTGTCAAACAAATAAGAACTGAAAGTGATTAGTTATTTGTCAAAGAATTAACAAATAATTTATTTAAGAAACGACATTAAATTACTAACAGAGGTTAGAAGTTAAAAGCTCTAATTTTATTTCGTTCGAAAAGTAGAAACGAACGACGCATTGAAAAGTCGACCGGTTCGAGAAGTGATAAAAATTGGTTAAGAAACATCACAACGTCTGTTGTCTATATTTTCACGTAGAGGATCTAACTGATACTTTTATATATATATATATATATATATATATATATATATATAAACGATTATATATATATATATATATACATACATATGTAGAATGAGAGAGAGAGAGAGAGTGAGAGAGAGAGAGAGTCACAGTCACAACTCTGAATTCAAAACCTGCGGAGGGTCGTTTGGGGACGTTGTGCACCAAGTTTCTGTATTCGGCCCTTCAAAAAGTGTAGATGATCCTATATTTTCGCGTATAAGACCTAACTGCCATATATATATATATATATATATATATATATATATATATATTGAATTCCAGTCGAATCCATTACATTCACTTACGTGCTAATACCCTTGTGAAAGGTGTGAATCCTCTTCTTCTCCCTCCAGCTATGGGTAAATAGCAGGACAGACTGGGTTCTATAGCCTTGGATGGCAACTGGTCTAGGAAAAGGACTACTCTGAATTCAAAACCTGCGGAGAGTCGTTTGGGGATCTTGTGGCACGTAGTGCACCAGGTCTCTCCTTTTGGCCCTTCAAAAAGTGTGGATAGTCCTTCACAAAACCTTCACCACTATAAACAAATCTCATGTGCTGTTGTCGGGTTTTCGGTTTCCGGTTGACCCTCATATGTCGAATTCGACGGGAGAGTCGAGTATATATGGAGAGATTGAGGTTAAAGGGTTCAATTTCTAGGAGAGAACCTATTTAAATATAAAAGTGAACACTGAAGTCAACACCTAGAAGCGACAGGCTTTTTCATTGTCGTATACGCAGTTTTCAGGCCACATGCGTTGTGTTTTACCTCGGCTATTATAGATATAGGTCACTGATGCATTATGAGTGGTCCGTTCTGGTGGTTATTTTGCTGGGCGGCAATGGTTGTTTCGAATTATTCTCATGGCTATTGGGTGGAAATGATTTTGGATCCGGATGCAGTTTTGGGGCTATATATAGTGTTGCTTTTTAATTCTTTTTAAGACTTATTACTGATTATTTTATTTTTTTTATGATCCAAACTAATAAATAAGTAAATAAATTAAGTAAAAAATAGACAAATTTTCAAACGACGAACGCATTATAGTCACCAGTAAGTGACACTTACTGGTGACTATGTGTCGTCGTTTGAAAATTTGTCTATTTTTTACTTAATTTATTTACTTATTTATTAGTTTGGATCATTTTATTTTACTTATTTTTGTTTTTTATTATATTATATTTATTCATTTATTTTTGTTTATTCTTGTTCATTTTTAGTCTTCCATTTTTAAGTAACGTATCAAAAATTTGTATTCCTGCCTTATAGTTTTTGTTGGTCTGGGAAGGTATTTATAGCTATTTTCTCCTCCAGACAGAGTTTACAGTTTTTTTATTTATTTATTACTGTAGGCTAATGTTGTTTTCCATATTTTCCATGATAGTTTTGGTGAATTTTTTTTGTTTTTTAATATCCCAGATAAGTATAGAAAGCAGTTTGCTATTCACAATTTTGCCTTTACACACGGGGTATAATACATTTTCTAAATTTTAAGACGTGTTCAATTTTCTATGTAATCTGATACAAGCCAAAAAAAAAATAAAATAAAATGTTAAGAAATAAGTGAAAATAATAATAAAATAAAAATGTAGGTAAGATATGTTAAAATTCATATTTCGTGGCTTTTTTGAAAATTTATATGAAAGTATTGTTTTTTTTTTTTAACATAACGCAGGAGCAAATAAATAAAAGACTTTAAATGATACAATATCAACTTAAGTTATTTAAAATTTAATTTTCTTGACCATTTCTTGACCATTTCTTGACCATTTCTTGAAGATGTGGTTTTCTGTAGAATAAGCAATTATTCTTCAGTAGTTTTATTCTCTGTGAAAAAACTACCAAAAATCAAGCTTGCTAGAGACAAGGTCAGAGTGACAAATCAATTCTGAACTGAGAACAACAGCTTTCGAAATTAGCCATGTAAACGGGAGCTTTATTTGGAATTCTGCTAGAATACGATTTAATTTTAAGTATGAGCGTTATTGGGTAGAGCTTGCGTAAGGAGATCATTTTAAAATGATTCTGCATAGAAAACTGAAGCCTCCCTTTAACATTTTGAAAATTAATATATATATATATATATATATATATATATATATATATATATATATATATATATATGCTAAATGCTATCGTCAGGCGATTGACAATTAGCCTTTTATCCCGACGATTGGGTTTAACATGAAACAGACTGTCGCCCTGGGCGTTGAATTCAACGTCCACTTTTATATATACACACGCTCTATCCATGAGACAGAGCACTTTAAAACACAAATGTTGTATACGTTAGAACTATATTTTATCACACATACACACACACACACACACACACATATATATATATATATATATATATATATATATATATAATTTAAGAAACAACAGATATTTAAAATAGAGCATCAATGATATTATATAAAAAGATTACTTAACTATCTAATTACTTAACAAAATAATTTTTGTTGTTTCCCCAACATCGAATTTTCGTGATAATGTCCCTTTTTCAATGGGTTCTGTTTTCATAAATAGCATAAATTATGGAAATATCGTTTAAAAACGCCGATCATCTCGAAGTATGGACATTACCAAGAAACTTCAAAGTCGTGCTAAGCAACAAAAAATTGATATTACATAATCGTTTTCATATATATATATATATATATATATATATATATATATAGGTAACTATACTCGTTTGGAAAAACCTTCGAATTTTTGATTTGCCAATAATCAAATCAATCTCGAAGGAAAAAATGTTTTAAAAGAAAGAAAGAGCTAGAAACATGAAAGTCTGTCGAAAAAAATTCGCACAGATACAGGTTTAAAGCCCAAAGAAAAAAAACCGACACGTGTTTATATATATATATATATATATATATATATATATATATATTTTTTCTTTTATCAAACATTTACTATTGACAAGCTCCATGGAATTTCTCTCTCTAGGAGCGAAATGTCCATATAAATGTGGTAAAACTGAGTTTCATTTTTATGTAATTCACTTATGCTCTATAATAAATATATTGACCTCTCTTTTTGTGTATCGGTGTTTCATATTTTTTATTATTAGGGTTCATTTGGATTATTTACCCATGGATTTTTACCTATATATATATATATATATATATATATATATATATATATATATATATATATATATATAATAAGAGAGGAGATAGAGAAAGAGAGAGGAATGTGGAATGCTTATTCGATAATAATATGAAAAAAAGATTATCTCTTGGTTAGGTTTGTCCAGCGGTAGCCATATCTGAGGATGGATAATGGGATTGTCATTGTTTGAATCGTTTCGAAGCCATCAGATATGTATTATATATTAAATGTGCGTCAGTGGCGGCAACGCTGTAAAAAGCTCAGTGTTCGATGTAAAATATAAAAAGTAGAATTAGTTATGAAAAAAAGAATGATTATTTCTTGGTTAGGTTCGTTCCTCTAGAAAAGCCGAATAATAATCATGGAGAAATTCCAGCAGACTATTATGATTAGATTCTAACCATTCTAGTGTTCTTTGATTATTTGTTTTATCCGAGGAATATCGAAGTTAGTAAACAAGTGTGAGTCTGCACGAGGTTTATTGAGTCGACCAATTTAAAAGCCAAGAGTCAAAATAAAAAAAAAACCAAAAAAAAACGTAGCAAACAGAGAAAAAACAGAATGTCTGGAGCTATGTGCTTCGATGTTGATAAAAACAAAAAACAAAAATTAAAGCAAATAACACGAAGAGGTCTTCTAAAAGGCAGACTGCAGTGCTTTTAGTGTCCCTGAGAGATTACCTGTCAAACAGGCTGAACATCTCCATAATGGTGTTGATGTCACGTCAACAAACGGAATGCTGAAGTTGACAACCATGGCTTGTTTTCCAAAATATATTTACGTGATTACAAACATGGCGTACTGTTCTTTTGAAGTGAAAAATGGCACGGTGAAATTCACCTGAGTTTTGTCGTGAATACGTCTAAATTAATACCGGAGACTATCAACTGACGCTAGAATCGAGTCCTCTGTTCTTGCGCTAGATTACGTCTGGTACTTAATCGAGGTTGATACCGAACGAAGCGTAACTGAGTCAATTCAAACGCAATTGTACTATGAAGAATGTATTGAATGATTACTTTAAATTGCGGCGTACAAGTCGACCTGGCGTTCAAGTCGACCTGGCGTACAAGTCAACCTCTAAAACTTTAGCTCAAAATTCTCAGTTAGGCCTACACCTAACATATATAATTATTCAGTGTGCGAACAGCATACGTATTTTTATACAAGTTAATATACCTGTTCTAAGAGATATACAAAGGAGAATGTTCGAGTGAAAAAACAAGGTGTATAAAAGAGTCTTCGAATAGTTCGTGATAGACGGCTACCTCAAATATTTCCTTGAGCGCCTAAACAGTTCTTCAAGCGAGTAATTGTAGAATTAACAAACGGCTCGTGATCGTAGAAATATTTCCTTGTCTGTTAATTGGTGTCCTTATTAGCGGAGTGTGTAATTTTGAAACAGCTAAATACATTCTTTGAGTTGTAGTAGTTATTGATTCGGACTTTGTAGTGTTATTTGCGACTGAGTGTCATAGGAAATTGTTTGACGTACCACCTGTGGCATGCGTGCTGTAGGTGGCCGACCCTTAAGGTAGACTATTAGGTGTCCAAAACTTAGGCCTACCGGTAAATGACATTAGGCAACAGCATACGATAAATTGTGATAAAACTATCTAAGGTCACACCACTTAATTGAAACACTAACGTAATACCTTTCTATATGTGCTGTATAGCAAAGAACATAGCAGTAGATATCGTAGACACACCGCGAGGTATTGTGTATTGTATCGGAACATTTAGAAATTGTCAGGTCTACTGATAAACATATTAAAATCTATATAAAGTCCTATAAAATATTAATACCGTAAATTACACCTAACACCAGGTAGTTTTTTTTCTTATAGAATTACTACGTATCGTATCTTATTGTGAAACACAGTATCAGTTATCCGCCATTTGCATTAGTGATGTAAACAATCAATTAGTGAAGCCACCGATCTATTGTGGTGAAGAGTAAAATTGTAGGTTCGTTAAACACTCAGGCCAGGCTATCATCTTTTTAAAGAGTCCATACTGCAATGGACAGAGCAACAAGCAGTTATCAGTACAAGAAATATATCAGCTGTTGGACGCGATGTGTACTGTAGTGTTAATATAATACCGAATTTGTGTTACTCTTTTATTATTTTATATTAATTTCTGTGTTAATATGCCAAATATGTTCACCAAACACAAGTTTTAGTGGGGTATATTTGTGGTAGCCTGCTGGATGTTGAGTAATTTTAGGAGTGCTGTTTCACTTGTTTACAACACGGTGGTAAAGGTTTCTATTTTATACCCGGCATATAAGTCGACCCCTAGTTTTAGATGATTTTTTTTAGGTTTGAAATCTCGATTTCTACGCCCCGATTTAAGGTAAATATGAATGTAGGAACCCTACACCCTGAAAAAAAAACGCGTCATTTTAAAAGAAGAAGAATCTAACTTTAACATTTAGACTTCATTTTATCCAGCTAATATCGATTAAAATTTGTTCCTGATGTTTCAAGTTTCTTCGTCTTTAATTAAACAAATTTTTACAAATCGGTGGTAATTTTATTATCTTTTATCAATTTTTGTGTTATTATAGCAAATATATTGACCAAAAACACGTCTTAGTGGGATATATTTATGGCAGACTGCTGAGGGTACGGTAAGTAGTGTACAGTATTTTTTAGGAGTTCTTGCCCTCTTGTTTACAACTCGGTGGTAACGGTTTACATTTTATACCAGCCATATAAGTCGACCCCTAGATTTGAAAAGCCATATAGAATATTAATAATCTCTTGAAAGTAACATTATCTAATACATTTTCGTTATAGACATGTTAAACACAGTTTATCTAGTTTTGTGTACACGAGATAGACGAAGACTTTGCATATCCATTACTGGAGGACATCGTCTTGCATATTTGTCACTCATTAAAGAAAATAACCAACTTTTATGCAAAAGAAAAGAACGGGGTAAAAACTGTTTCAGGACGATAGTTCGCATATCGCCCCGTTCACCCTCCTCCCTTGTCTTTTGAATTGGAGCATAATATTACTTCAAGTTTATGATTGGGTTTCCGATTCCAGCTAAAGTATTTGCATTCTCTTTCACTCTCAATAAAACCTTGCGTCTTAGCGACATTATTGCCTTGTTTGGGGTGAATTGAATAAAAAAAAAGAGAGGAAAATGAGATAAGAAGCATTCACTTATCAGATTGTAGTTATTAAGAATTTACATTTGATTCAAAGTATAAAAAATATTGCCCCTTTAAACTGTCCAAGAATGAAGTCTTCAGAAGCAACTACTTTTTGGTCATTGAAATGTTAACTTAGGAATTTCTTTCTTTCCGTCGAATAACCCTTCAGGTATTGTTTGAATCCGAGGAACTGATGAAAAGATGACGCGACCTATCCTTTAATATCTGACCGAATGTTCTATCGTATTTATTTTTGTCGGGGTGGGTATCTTGATTGGGCCGATGTTTTTTCACCCCTTTAGACATAAAGACGGAAATCTGAAAAGTGATAAACATTAACCATTTCCAATGACTGCCCCCCCAAAAGACAGACATCATACGTTATCTTAGAAGTGTTATCTTTGTTGGGGTAAGAAATGTTCACTCTCTAACCGTATCTGAAAAAATATGTTCTTATATGATCCATTTCCCAAATTTGACGAAAGAACCAAATATTTTTTTCTGGATATTAATCTTGATAGGCATAAGAAATTGTCAGTATTCCTCGTATACTCCTATACAGTAGAGCTTTTCTAAGCGTACTTTCAATGTGGAGAAGGCTGATAGTGTAGGGGTACCCAACGAGGAGAGAATTACTGTTCTATAGTAACTGATCAAAAGAGGCAAACTTGATAAACATTACACTAAATCGAAGTGGCCAAATAATTATTTTCTAAGCGTAGCTTAGATGTGGCACATAGACGAATGTAGGCCGCACCCATTGAGGTTCAAACTCACTACTCAGTCGTAATAGATCTAGAGACAAAGTCTCTAAATATTATACAGCGTCGAAGTGTCTTACGCTCTTATAAATTTCCTAAAATTAGCTTAGATGTAGCACAAGGACGAATGTGTAGGACACCCGGTGAGAATCGAACTCACTACTTAGTTGTAATTGATTTAAAAAGACAAACTTGCTAACCATTACATCACATAAAAAAATGACCAAATGGTTGTTTTCTAAGGGTGGTTTAGATGTGGCACAAGAACGAATGTATGAGACACACGGTGAGGTGCGAACTCACTACTCTGTCGTAATTGATCTAAAGAAACATACTTGAAAACAATTACATAGCGTCGAAGTGCCTTACACTGGTAAGCGTAGAATAGATATGGCACAAGGTCGAATGTATGGGACAAACAGAAAGGATTCAACTCACGACTCAGTCGTAATTAATTTAAAGAGACAAACTTGTTAACCATTACACCGCATCGAAGTGCCCTACGCTCCTATACATTTCCTAAACGTAGCTTAAACGTGGCACAAAGATGAATGTATGGGACACACGGTGAGAATCGAATTCAGTACTCAGTCGTAATTGATTTAAAGAGACAAACTTGTTAACCATTACACTGTGTCGAAGTGCCCTACGCTTCTATCCATTTCATAAGCGTAACTCGTCCTGGGTAAGACGATAAACTACATCCGCTTTCTGGGTAAGACGAGTAGCTACATCTGCGTCCTGGGTAAGATGATAAACTACATCCGCGTCCTGAGCAAGACGATAAACTACGTCCAGCAGCAAGGCCTCTGATCAGGAGGTTTTGAGGAGCGTGAAACCACCTCTTAATTGCTGGTATACCCAGGTCCACCCTGACCTGGAGTGGTAGCACCTGTTAGGGTCCCAGCTACGGGCAAATAGTTAACATCCGAACTTGTGTAAAAATAAGGCTTAATACCAGAAATATTTTTTAATAGTTTGAAAAAAAAATTATTACCAGCAATAATTTTTAGTCAAAATATTCTCAGAAATCGATTTTTGAAGAAAAATATTACCAGCAATAAATTTTTGTCGGCATGAAATAACCCGTTGAGGTTGATATGCTCTAAAACAAACCAATCCAATCCAATTCTAAGCGTAACATAAATGTGGCACAAAGACGAATGTATGGGACACCCAGTGAGGATCGAACTCACTTTTGTCCTTGTGTGACATCAACCTTACGCTTAAGAAATATATAGTAGCGTATGGCACATCGATAATGTGTAATGGTTAACAAGTTTGTTTCTTTAAACCAACTTCGACTGTGTAGTGAGGATTGAACTCATTTCCCAGTCGTAGGAGATAAACTTATAAACCACTTCGAATTACCCTACGTTCCTTTGCATTTCCTAAACGTACCTTAGATGTGGCACAAACACGAATGTATGCGGCACCTAGTGAGTATCGAACTCACTACTTAATTGTAATTGATCTAAAGAGACAAACTTGTTAAACATTTCAAAGCGTCGAAGTGTCCTCGTATACCACTATATACAGGGTGTCCATAAGGTTTGTGTGCATTTTAAAAAATTATAACTTTATTTGTATTTGCGATAGAAATAATCTGTAAAAAATGTTATAAATTTTAATGTACCTAGTTTTAATTATAGCTAAAATAACTCATGTGATTTCAGGCATTACTGTAAATCTGTTGGAAAATATTTTCCGTGAACTGCAAAATCGTATTACTCTTTGTATTGCTAATGATAGGGGACATATGGAAACTTAAATAAAATTTCAATAAAACCTTAAAAGATATAGATTTACTTCTTTCTAATCCATTTTACAAATTATTTCTATCGCAAATACAAATAAAGTTATAATTTTTTTTAAGTACACACGAACTTTATGGACACCCTGTAGATACCTTTTAAGACAGCACCTTATCGGGTTTTCCTTTCGTTTTATTTATTTAACGAACGTTATAGATTCCTCGCAGAAAGGGATATAAATAAATAGAAACGAAAAACTGCCATATGAATATGAATTCCTGCGAAAGCAATGGGGGTTGAAATTGAGAACAATAGCAAATTATTTACTCGAAAATTACTTTTTATTTGACTCCTGCCGTGTAGCGACCTCCAGTTTATACAAGTGCTTCAGTCAAGAGCCATTATTCATACCTCAGTCTTAATCGTGTTTTTTGTAAGCGATCGGGCGTTCTAAATTAGCTGTTTGACGAAGAGACGAACTTAAACGTCACAAATCGATTTATATTCAACGCTTTCACGTGGAGACAATTCAGAAATGAAGGAAAAAAAAATGCAAATCCATACGAACAAAATACTGTTTCTACCATTCCTCTTGAAGATCGAGTTACTACTTAGATTAAATTACCGGTCTATGCTAATATTTTCAAAGATTAATAAAAGAATTTAACAAGAGAAGGGAGTATTCAGTTTCTTTTGCACTTTGGGTCGTATAAGATTCGCAACATAGCTGGCGTCACTGGCACACGTTTGCAGAATACTGAATAAGAAAAGGGACTATTGATTGTTTTCCTATATAGGAAAGCATTACATCATTTTTGAACGAATTGTTCCGCATTATTAATCAGAAACAATATCGAGGAACAGCTGTAAGCAGGCAAGTTTGCTAGCTAATCAATAAATGCAAGATCAATATCAATCCTGGTTTATTTATAGGTCGATAGATTATAGAATTTGCCGATGCACAAAAGCACACTAAAATAACTAAGCGAAGATTATTAAAATTATTTTTCGAACACAGACACACACACACGAATACATCTATCTATCTATCTATCTATCTATCTATCTATCTATCTATCTATCTATATAACCGACAAATGTATGAAAATAGATTTGTGAAGCGATCTTTCTTTTATGTAAGTTGTATTAAAAATCTTCCTTTTCTACAAGTTTTATTAAAAAGAAATAATGAAAGGCCTTTGTTAAGTACGCTTCAAGCATTTTTCTCGATTCTAACGAGGTGCTTCAAACCAGAATCGATGCTGTCCAAATATTGTCCAATTCATGAGCGCTTTCCTCTTTCACAAACCATTTCAAAGAAAGATCATGTTTGTCTTGCTAAAATTAGTCATATTAAAATATTAAAAATAGTCACCGCAAACGTTTACGAGACACCGTGACATTTGAAACAAGCCAGTAACATAACGCTTAAAAGAATAGAAAACTATAATCATATTATTAGCAAAGCAAATATAATGTTTCTTTGAAAATCGCTTACCAACGATAAAAACGCGCAGAATCTGAACAATATCGTCACTGCCTGATCTCTTGATATCAAACACTTTGTTAAAAGAGACTGAAAAATTTAATAAAAATAATGACTCTGTACTGTCTTCTAAACGGACTCATATATATATATATATATATATATATATATATATATATATATATATATATATAAGTGAACATTGAAGTCAGGCCACCTGATGATTGCGTTTAGCATGAAACAGCCGTCGCCTCTGAGTGTTGACTTCAATGTTCACTTTTATATTTACACACCCTCTATCTCTGATATTGAGCCTTTTATCCCATAAATATAGTATACCTTAAAAACTATATTTACTCACACACACACACGCAGGCATACACACACAAATATATATATATATATATATATATATATATATATATATATATATATATATATATATATATGTATTATAATAAAAAAAGAAAGAACAGTGAGATATATAATCCGGTTTTCTTATTGATATTTTTTATTTTTACAAAACAGTGTTCAATGTAAATTTACAGAGCATAAATATTATAAATTAACTAGTTTAAAATATGGTTTCTTCGCTACACTATAATAACCATGTTTCAAAAACCGAAGCTAAAATCTTTGAATTTAATTATATAATTAAATTAAAGCATTAGTTCTGTTTCATCTTCAAGTGAATTTTGGAATAACTTAGTTTAAAATTTACTGAGTTTTAAACGCACATATAAATTCATAATTTCCTGTTTCCAAGGACACAGAAAAATCCAATCATTCAGACAGGGGCGGTAGCGTGTTCATTTTTATTTACTATTTTTGCGTCAATTGTGAGTTACGTTCGAAAAAGAGTTTAGGGAGGGTAGGGGTGAATTTTTCAACGAATTCTGACATCCATTAAACGTATGTCGTCTGGGTTTTTGTTTTATTATTAACGACAAAAAGATTTTCGGCATTTTTTCGGCATTTTTTCGTACTTTCGTTTTTACTCTTAATTACTAATAGATTATATTTCTTTGTAAATCAAGTAAATGTAATAGAATTACTGAAATTATTTAAAATTATTTTTTCATATAAAATACAAGTATGGATATTACCAGCTCCTATTTTTATAAAAATATTATTTAAGGAAAATATTTGACAATGACGGCAAAGAATAGCTATTTCATTTCTTTCATTCAGTAAATTTTTATTTTTTATAAACTTAGTAATATATAGTTTCTTATGTGTGCACAAAGGACATGGGTCATTTAATGACCTACATATTTTAGCTTTTCTTATTAATTTCCATTTTACTGTATTTGTTTTATTGGTTTCTTTTAAGTGTCAGAAATATTTCGAGAGGGATGTCTGATTTCTGTATTTATTTATCCTAAATGAAGTTTGATGTTGATTGAACCTCTTTTTGAACTCATGGCTTGGGATTTTCAATAGATGAGATATTGCATTAGTATACTAATGATTCCGTGCGGCATTTATTTTGTAGATGACAGTTATGAGGATTTCTACAGTTACATAAGTTTTGTTTATTTTCATCTATTTTTATTTTTATATTGTCTAAATTTCTTTGATTTTGGTCTAAGTGTTTATTGAAGATATTAGCATTATGTTTCTTACTAATTTTTTTTGGGTTTTCAGTACAGCTGTAACTTAATTTTAGTATATTTTTTATTGAAAATAGAATTTAGTTTACTTTCTCAAGGAAAGTGCTTAACTATTAATGCAAGAAATTTTCGTCCTAATTTGTTCTTTACCATTTGGGGGTGTATACCAAATTATATTTCTACTTCTGTTTTTCTATGCTTTCCATTTTCCCTTTTTATATAAGTTAGTTTTGGGTTTTTGTAGCCACTATCTTTTAGAGCTTTATTATCGAAATTAATATGTTCATAGAAAATCTTTTCATTTGCTGAATTTGTATTTATCCTTTTTTCGATAAATAAAGGTATATGCTTAATTATAGATGGTGGATGATTAGATTTTGGGTGTATATATAAAGGATTGGTATTGTTTTTTTATAAGATATTTATACATTTTTCATTAAATCTAATGTTATTTCAAGGAAGTTAACTTTTTTTTAAAATTTAGTGCTTACCGTAATTTTTAAGGCTTTTACATTCTTTATATAATATTTTTCTAATTTTATCGATTTTAAAGTTAGTAGAGTTCTTTATAACCATAAGACTATTGTCTCTGTATAAACCAATGTCAGTTATATTAATTTCACGGTACGCTGTGAGATTGTATAATATAAAAAGACGTATAAGATCAGAAGACTCAGCTGAGTCTAGTGATCCCATTGTGATATCAAAGTGGTCATAAGAATTTTTTATCCATTGCTCACCTTTATGTATCAGTACCGATTTTTCGCATTTATAATAATGCTATTTTCTTCTTCTGTAATATCCTTGTACTGGGTGGCAAAATCCAACGCATTCATTAACAGTTCTTTAGATATTGATTGATAATATTTTTCAATATCAAACTGCATTAGTGTGCAGTTCGTTTTATCTTGTATATCAGCAAACCAGTTTGTCACGTCTTTGATATTAGTCCAAAGTTTCAGGCCTATTTTTTCTTTAAATTGTTGATTAATCCTTTCAAGGATCTTTTTACTAATTTTTCCGATTTCAGGTCTTGTTGGGTTTATCATCCTTGTAGTCGGATTAATTTCGAAATCTGGTTTGTGGTCCTTTAAGGTTATTTAGTACTCTTTTTCAGCAAGTTTACCTAATCTGTCACTAATCTTCAGTTTATCTGCTATTATTTACTGCTAATTTTAATGTTATCCACCATGTTGAGGTAAGTATTATTTGCATTTTTATAGTTCTTATGTAAATGCTTACACGGATATAAATTCGCTTGAACTAATGTTTTTAATTTAATTATAGAATTAAATTTTAAGTTTTAAGCTTCAGTTTTTGAAAAATGTAGCGAAGAAACGATATTTTAAATCAGTTAATTTATGATATTTATTCTCTGTAAATTTACATTGAACACTGTTTTGTAAAAATAACAAATATCAATAAGAACACAGATTATATAACTTACTGTTCTTTATATATATATATATATATATATATATATATATATATATATATATATATATATGTGTGTGTGTGTGTGTGTGTGTTTTTGGGATGTGTGCGTGTGTTCAGATTCTGAGCATT
This sequence comes from Acanthosepion pharaonis, assembly GCA_903632075.3. Lineage (NCBI taxonomy): Eukaryota > Metazoa > Mollusca > Cephalopoda > Sepiida > Sepiidae > Acanthosepion > Acanthosepion pharaonis. The sequence goes on along the minus strand of CAHIKZ030002922.1, from coordinate 2,932,051 downwards.
TTTAACGTTGGTAAGCGATTTTCAAAGAAACATTATATTTGCATTGCTAATAATATGATTATAGTTTTCTATTCTTTTAAGCATTATGTTACGGGCTTGTTTCAAATGTCACGGTGTCTCGTAAAAGTTTGCGGTGACTATTTTAATATTTTAATATGACTAATTTTAGCAAGACAAACATGATCTTTCTTTGAAATGGTTTGTGAAAGAGGAAAGCGCTCATGAATTGGACAATATTTGGACAGCATCGATTCTGGTTTGAAGCACCTCGTTAGAATCAGGAAATATATATATATATATATATATATATATATATATATATATATATATATATATATATAATGAATGTGTTTTTTGCGTGTGTGTGTGTGTGTGTAAATAAATATAGTTTTAAGGTATGCTATATTTATGGGATAAAGTGCTCAATATAACATATATATATATTATAAATTAATTGATTTAAAATATGTTTTTTTCGCTACACAGTTCTAACCATGTTTCAAAAGTGCTCTGTAAATTTACATTGAACACTATTTTGTAAAATAAAATATCTTTTAAGAACACCGGATTATATATCTTACCGTTCTCTCATTATATATATATATATATATATATATATATATATATATATATATATATAAACTAATAATCTTATAAATGTAAGCAGCAGCTATACTCGCCTGGCAAAACCTTAGGTGTTTTAGCTTGTGAATGAACAAATTAATACCCAAGGGAAAAAAGGGTAAAAAAAAAAACCTAAAAAAAACTAAGAACATGTACTCCAGGCGAAAATAACCGTCTAGAATCTAAGTTCAGAGTCCAAAGAAAAAAAAAACTCCGACATGAATAAAGTAGAAATAACTAATCAAAGTGCTCAATACGCTAAGTAGAGCAAACTAAGTAAAGCTAAAGAGCCAGACAAACCTACCTAGGTTTCACCTATGCGGATCATCAGGGTAAACATGCTAAAGAGGTGCAATCAGAACAAGAGATATAAACGTACAACACAAAAAAAAACATAACCATGTGACCAAAAAAAGAAAAAAGAAACCAAGTAACAGAATAATGGCTGTAGAGAACTTATTTATTCAAAACATTAAAAAATAAAACAAGAAACCTATTTTCTATGATAATTTCTCGGACATTCAGGCCGGTAAATGTTATTAATACTGTTTATTATAAACAGAGCATTTACTTAAATATTTGTATCTATAAAAGAATGTATAAACATAAAAATGTCTCAAAATAATTGTCAGACTTTTGTCCATTTCATAATATATATATATATATATATATATATATATATATATATATATATATATATATATATATGAATTTCGTTAAGCACGACTGACAAGGTACTGTGATTAAGCTTTTAATTAATTTAAATTAAATAAAAAACTTATTCAGTGACCACATTGGGGCCTAGTTCGTAGTTAATATTATAAAGTAACGGCTCTTCCTTTTTTATCATTAGGGCTTCCCTAACTTTTAATCATATTTTACATTTCGATGAGACTATTAACTTTGTATTTTGTCTTAGAATATGTCGGATGCAGTTTGGTATGTTTTCTGTGTGTTTAAATTAAATCTTAACTGTGTTTGGATAATAAAACATTCCTAAAACTTAAAAATAAAAACACAATTTCAGTTAAAAATAAAAAGAATAAAAATCCTCCATGATAATGGCTAAAAGAATAACCGAAAGCGCTTGGATTTGCAGAACTTTTGGTCAGTTTGTACACACCTTGTGTCCAGAAAAGAAAAACACTTGTACGAACACAACAAGCTTGATCGCAGTACCTTGTCAATCGTCTTTAACGAAACATATAAATGAGGAATGTATGCGCAAATACACAGATTATATATATATATATATATATATATATATATATATATATATATATATATATATATATATATATATATATATAAATTCCCAAGACGATAGAAACCAGGTAGAATTCAATGTCCAGGACAGAGTAATAATATAATATAAAAGACTCAAACACTAATATTCCATGGTTATAATTTATTACATTGGAATCGTAATTACGATCCAATTCATCAGACCTACAAATCCAAAAAGAAATTGGAAAATATAACTCCGGGTATAAAAAACAAAATTTTAATGAGAGTGTATGTGTGGGAAACAAGTGTGAAAGGGAAATGTATGAAAGGTCTAGAGAGAGGGTGTAACAAAAGAAAGAAGAACAGGGAGGCCTAAAGGTGAAGGTGGGGGTTAAAATTTAACAGAGAGAAGTTTTAAAGAGAGGAGTTAAATAACGGTTTAAAAGATTGAGAGACAGATAAATAAGACATTTTTTTCGATGCATAATTCGCTACCGAATTGCTGACCTACATTAAAATTAAAAAACAGACACCAGAGGCAGAGAGCTTGACAGTAATGAACGGTTTGGAGCACTGTTATATTTAACGCGCCCCTACCATGTGGGTTGTATGTAGCACAAAGCCGAGTTTATCGTGGGTTCTCCGAGCCCGTAGGTTTGGCTAAAAATATTCCCTTTGAACCCGTCTTAAACGGGTTCAGGGCCTGTCTATCGCTTCGGACGAAACTTCCTCGTCAGGGTTCCTCCGTTATATATAACGGCACCACCCATGTGGGTCGTATGTGTCAATGCCGGCTTATCGTAGGTTCACCGAGTCCGTAGTCTCGGCCGAAAGTATTCCCTTTGAACCCGTATAAACGGCCTATCTACCTGCTCGAACGAAACTTTGCTCTTCGGCATAGCTTCGTCCGGATTCCTCTTCATCGAGGCGTAGATTTTGACAGTAATAAACGGTTCGGAGCAACGTTATATTTATAAACTGGTTCAGGGCCTGTCTACCTCCTCGGACGGAACTTTACCCTTCGGCAAAGCCTCGCCCGGGTTCCTCTCTAGCGAGGCAGAGTGTTCGACAGTTGAACAGTTTGGAGCAACGTTCCCCCGAATCCTTTTGTCCTACTAATCTTATAGTAGGCCGAAGAGTCTAACATAGACTCTTAAGAGGTAGGACACCACAATAGTGGGGTTTTCCTAAATGTAATCAACAGGTATTTCAATCATAATCCTTTACTCAATAAACATTAAAGTAGTCTTTGATTTTATGCCTTTCCATCTACACACCGACCCTTTATATCTTTTGACTTTTTTCACTACCAGTTCATATATATATATATATATATATATATATATATATATATATATATATATATATTACATGAATCATTCGTACAAAAACAGATATAGAAGTTAATGATATAAATGGCCAGAATACCTGTTTTTTTGTATGAATGATTCATGTAATTTAAATTGAACTGCACCACATACTTGATTTCTATATATATATGTATGTAGTATATATATATATGTATGTATATATATATATATATATATATATATATATATATATATATATATATATATATATATCTGCCGCCATAGAAAATTATCCAAATATTAATTTACGCCCAGGCATTTTCCCTATTTCACCTTTCTTAACAAAATTAATACTCTTACAAACAAATATGCACAACAGATTCATAAAATCGAAAGAAAATGGCTGAATACATCAACACAGATATAATGACAATATTCTCCACACGTGACAATCTCTGACGTTATTTTTCAGTTAAAAAAATATGAAAATAGCGTTTCTCTACATTCCAGTTGCTAGGTACATTCTGTTTTTGTTTTTATTAGTTACTTTGTTCATTTAATTTCATTTTCTAATTTTGCTTTGATAAAGTCCACATTGGACGAAACGCGTCAGCAATTACCAGTTTTCCTATTGTCATTTTTATTCATAAATATATATCTGTGTGTAAATCTATAGAAAACAGTAGTATACAACTGAAACAAACGCCTATTTTAAATTTCTCATTAGGTGAAACATGCCGTTAATACATAAATATTCAAAATATAATATTTTTACGAGTATTAAATATCTCTTTCAAAAATATTTAAAATAGAGCACTCTTATATACATGAGAAAAGGAATATACAAATCATATATCTATATAAATTTCGAAGTAGTTGTTGTTTGATTAGATTTGCAAATGTTTTACTATGAGATAGCGATTGTACCCGAGGCTATTCAGAACAAAACATGGAACTAAAGTTATCCCAATTTGGAAGCAGCCACATATTGGGATAATCAGGTTTTTTTTTAGTAAACAGCGAAGCTTGACTTTATTTTAACCCCTGTTTTGTATATGTTTGTATTTTCTATTTTAACCGTAAGGAAGACGAGGGTTTTAATGACGCTAATGTACACTTTTCGAACTTCCTCAAGACATGGGAGAAGGTATTAGCTAAGATTCAGCTTGTTTAAGAAGGATGATTTTGGTCTCTTTGAAAAATCAATCCCGCGAGGATCAACCGGTTTTGATAATGATCTTTTGGGGGCATCTTTTAAATCAGATCCTTGTTAAATCCTGGTTGTGCAAAAAGGCACGTAAAAAACCTTGTTCAACTCTAACCGAACATCAGCATAGACAAAGTTGAAAGAAATCCAAAGAAATTCTTCTTTTCTTTTTGTTTTCGTCCGCTATGAACTCTGAACAGAGATACGGAAGAATGATTTTCAAACTCCTTAACCCTAACACTAACATATATAGCTAAACAGCTATCCCTCGTTTATCGCGGTAGATAGGTTCCGAGATCGGCCACGATAACTGAATTTCCGCGAAGTAGTGACGCCATATTTATAGTATTTATTTAACGTATATTTGGACTTTTAAAACCTTCCCTGTACTGTTAACAACCCACTCATTACAGTACTCTATTAATAACAAGGACAACTGTTAAGCAATAACACTTTAAATTAAAAAAAATAAAGATTGTTACTGTATTCAACAGGAAAGAAGTTGAAGTAGAATTTGAATGATGATGATGATGAATTTGCTGCGCTGTAGAAATGATGATGAAGCTGATGATGACTTCTACTGTGCAGCCGATAATTGTATTTTACGTCTCTTCAGACGGCGATGTCCTTTCTATTGCTATTTTATGCTTGTTTTGTTGTTCCTAGACCAGGAAATAATATTTATTATTAATATTTTAATGGGTTTAATGAAAAATTTTAGGTGTTCATATATCGCGATTCTTGTAGAATTTTCAAGAAACTCCGCGATATATTTTCCATATATATATATTTTAAAAATCCGCGAAGTCGTGAATCCGCGATAGTAGAACCACGAATTAGCGAGGGATCACTATAACTCGATTTTTTTTTCTTCGGATTCTTTCAATAGAGAAGTGTTAGCTGAAGTTCATCACGGAACCGAAAGAATATTCAATTTTTTTTTTTATCCAATATCAAGATCTCAACACCTCAGTTCATACTGTCACCAATTTCTCACAATCAAATATATATTTCCGTCCTGGGTAAGACGATAAATTACATCCAGCAGCAAGGCCTCTGATCAGGAGGTTTTTGAGGAGTGTGGAGCCACTTCTTAATTGCTGGTGTTCCCAGGTCCAACCTGAACCGGGGTGGTAGCACCTGTTAGGGTCCCAGCTATCGGCAAATAGTTAACACCCAAATTTGTGTAAAAATAGGTTTTAATACCAGAAATACTTTGTAATAAAAAAATTATTAACAACAATAATTTTTGAAGGAAAATTATTATCAGCAACACTTGAAAAAAGTACGAGCAATTCAAACAGCTATACATTATTTGAAAATATTCCCAGAAATAGATTTTTGAAGAAAAACATATTACCAGCAATAAAAATTTTGTCGGCATTGAATAACCCACTGAGGTTGATATGCCGTAAAAGAAACCAATACATTATTATTAAAATACTCTTCAAAGATCTTCCTACGGTCCAAATAATTGGATATCTGAAGAAAATAAAATACTTCCAACTCTGTTTACATTGCTCGGACTATCCTTGAGTATCTGTCTATATTTCTGAGATGAGGTATTATGTACACTATTTGCATTATTCGGACTATTGTCCTCATCTTTGTCGCCATATTTATTACAACGTTTCGGCCCTTCAGTATCTGTCTATATTTCTGAGATGAGGTATTATGTACACTATTTACATTGCTCGGAGCAATGCAAATAGTGTATATAATACATCATCTCAGAAATATAGAAAAATACTTCCAGCTGCTATAGAAAATAGATCAAACATGTTGAACCATACAACTCATGTTTTAAAATATTCCTGAACTATATAACTCGTGCCATTTTGAAAACAACTTTAAAACGTCACAAGCACTTGAAATAATCTGAAATATTCCAGAAGAAAAATCCACATTGATATGCTGGTAAAACAAGTCAAGACTCCATCAATTCATCCGAATCAGCTGATCTCTGCTATGACCTTGCTCTAACAGCTCTAACGGCTGGTAGCATTCAATACTCGAAAAACTGAAGCTAGGGACGTTTCTTTATCACCAAGCATGATTTTCATCGGTGAAAGCTCAGAGTTTCTTCGAATGGACTATGTATTGTTATTCAAGACCCATCGCTAAAGAACTAAAAGGAAAATGGTCAGTTCCTTGTAACTCTCCAGAAAGTATCTAATTCCTCATGGCATGCTCTATCTTTATAATAGCCAAATCAGACCAAAAATGGTGTAATACTGTCATATTAAATGAGTTGCTTTGTGGAATAGACAGCCGAGGGGGTTCTTCTCTGAATCTTAATCACTTCAAGTCCAGTCAACCTTCATCTGCCCTATATATTCTCAGTACAGGCAGCTCTTACTTCTACCAGACGCCCCCTTTTATCAACCTGTTAACTTGAGTGGCTCTTGAGCTTTGTATTCGGTGAAATACAGCATAAGAACTGTGGATGTATTATAGATGTAGATTTATCTATCTTCGTCTGTTCGTATCTATCTATCTATTTATTTAACTATCTATCCAGAGAGAGAGAGAGAGAGAGAGAGAGAGAGAGAGAGAGAGAGAGAGAGAGGCGGGGAGAGAAACTTGAACAGAGGAAATGAGGTAAAGAATGGGGAAAGAGAGAGATAATTAAAGGACATAGATAGATAGATAGATATATATGAACAAACTGAGAGTGATTTATTTATAGATATGAACAATAGATAGATATGAACAGACTGATATATATATATATATATATATATATATATATATATATGAACAGAGATTGATTGATAGATATGAACAGACTGAGATGGATAGATAGATACGAACAGGCAGACAGGAAGAAAGACAGGCAGATAGATAGATAGATAGATAGATAGATAGATAGATAGATAGATATTTACAGAATGGCATAGATATATAGACAGACAGATAGATAGATAGATAGATAGATAGATAGATAGATAGATAGATAGATAGATATAAACAGTTTGAGATGCATAATGCACAGATAGATAGATAGATAGATAGATAGATAGATAGATAGATAGATAGATAGACAGACAGAAACACAGACAGATAGCAAAATAGATACATAAACCTGATTCCATAAAACTATTTCATGTTTTATGGATGCCAATTCAATTTAATCTCAACTGAAATAAATGCAATTTTTTTCCCGGGAATTGTGACTTCATTTTGAAATGATTTTCAAATGATTTTTCTCGTTCAAAATTCCTTCTTCTCCATCAACATTCGAATCTGTTGCGCTCGGTTAGTTTTCATTGCACTAATGAATTTCTTGCCATCTTTCCGAGATGTCCTTGCAATATATGAACTCATTCTCTCATTTCTTTTCAACTACTAGGGCGCCGAATTCTTCCACCGTTGCAGTCTATATTCAACGCAAAGCAGAACATGTCAAAGAATAAATCAACCATTATTTATCGATCGCCTCTTTCTGCGAAATGCAATAAATACATCCTGCATTTTGCCTCCTCATTTATAAGTAAGAAGCTAGGGTTAAACGTCTCACATAACACAATATATTACGTAGCTAATTTGATATATATACTATACTATTAATGCTACTATTAGTAGGAGAAATATTAATAATGTTTTGATTAGTAATTGTAGTTTATCTGCGAGTTTTTTTTTTAACGGATATCGGCATGAAATTCAAATCAGTGAGAAGAGTTCAACTTCGGCTATGGCCAGATACATTCACTTTCACACAAAGATCCTTGGAAATGGCATGTGTCTATTTATAAATTAAATAGCAGGGTAGAATGACGTCATTGAAGCACGAAAACCCGAAATTAGTCTTATTTCATTTTGATAACAGAATCTATTTTAATGCATGAATCATCTTTGAATCCTGGGTAATTTAGAGAGACATAACTAATTGCTGTGATCGGGTGACCCTTACAAAGTGGATATCCTTCATTCGAGTATTCGTTGGTTGTCGCCAAAACTAAGCGAGTTTGTTGGCGAAGTTAGTTGTTGAAGAAATTCGTTTCGAAACTGTTCTCGCCCTGTCGTCCGGGGCTTCAGAATACTGCACCTCCGAAGACCCCCCCCCACTAAATGAAGTATCCAGGTTAAGACGATAAACTACATCCGACAGCAAGGCCTCTGATCTGGAGGTTGTGAGGAGCGTAGAACTACATCTTAATTTCTGGTGTTCCCAGTTCCACCTTAACCAGTTAGGGTCCCAGATATGGGTAAATAATTGACACCCAAACTGGGGTCAAAACGCTATGAAAGTGTGAAAATAGGTTTTAATACCAGCAACACATTTTTGTTAAAAATTATTACCAGCACCGAATTTTGAATAATTTTTTTTTTTTACCAGCAACACATTATTACAATTAATACATTTTTGAAAAATATTACCAGCAATAAAAATCTTGTTGGCATTAAATAACTCATTGAGGGTGATATGCCGTAAAACAAACCAAACTAAATAATGATAACTCCTCAGTCCAGAAATTCAGACAGAAGGCGATCAGGTGATAATAACAACAAAGATGAGGACAATAGTCCACATGTAAATAATGATTACTCCTCATCCCAGAAATTCAGACAGAAAGCAATCTGGTTATAACAACAAAGATGTACAGTGGTTGATATGCCATAAAACCCAACCAACCAATCAACCAACAAAGATGAGGACAATAGTCCGGATGTAAATAATGTAGATAATGATTACTCCTCATCCCAGAACTCAAGACAGAAGACGATCAGGTGATAATAACAACAAAGATGAGGACAATTGTCCAACTGCCAGGAATTTGTGAAGAGTCTTGTTGACACCAAGCGCCCAAGAATATAATTTCCATTGACTATGTCAGTGTGTGAGACGGAAATAAAAATAATCATGATATTAATGGCAAATATCATGAAACTCTTTCTGACCTTAGATCTCTGGTATAAACATTTAAACTTATCTTAGCCAGTGTCAGGGTTAACTACATACCTTGATTCCATCAATCTAGAGCTTTACACCTAGGACCAGCCAATGCCACATACACTGAGTTAACTAATCCATATTCCTTTATAAGGGAATGTAAATACAACAGAGATCAAAAAGAATAATATTAATAATAATTTTCCAATTATTATACTGCTAAGTAAAAAGGAGGTTTTTATCCTTGGACTTCATAAACATCTTAGAAGATGTAATTTTTATAATGAAAAACAAAAAAACTAATAGTTACCTTCGTCACCGGATCAAGGGAGATAACTCTTTGTTACGGACAAACGATTAAAAATGAACACGGCTTAATAAATAGTTTGTATTTCAGACTGACGGGCCGGGATAATGATTTTTATTTCACTCTGTAAATTCTTATTCCCTCTACTCACTTTATTTAAAAAAAAAATCCCCTTCCCTTAATTCATACTGCGAATATTTCATTATTGAATATTACAACAACCTAAAATTTAAATTACACCTGCCATCTCTGTGTTCCCTGCACCGTATTTGAAAAATCATTTGTTTACAGCTTATGAAGGAGAGTTTGAGATTGTCAATTGGCAACCTTGCAAACAGTTTCTCTACAGGACAGAGATCAATTGTCCCTGGATTCTCTTAATTTGCGATTCTGTGTCCGAACAGAAAATATAGTTAGCAAATCTCTCGAAAATCAAATGGTGCAGATAGTAATTTTAGTTCTTCCTCAATGTAGTAATATGGTAGCTATCTATAGTACCTAAACTTTATGAATTTAAGCGCAGTACTAGATTGGCAGATAGGTCTCATTATTTTATAGCTGAAATTGCTAGATGCAACCGTAAGTACTATGCTAACAGATTCCTCTCTCACACCTCTCGCTTGTAGAATTCTCCTCCGGCTTCATACTTCCCAGTCAAGATTGATATTCAAAAATTTAAATGCAATGTCAATCATTATCTTCTGTCTTCTAAATTCTTAGTGGTAGTGGTAGTAGTTTTTTCTCTAACACTAATTAACCTCTTGAGTCCGAGTGGTTTTATTGCCTTGTTTGGGGTGAAATGATAAAAATTTATATTTTAGCTTTGGTCTTCGATAATTGGATAACTAACCATTCACAGAAACCAATCTTTGCTTCATCTTTCTACAAAGTGAATGTAAAATAGTCAACCGTGTATAAAGTGTCGAGGTAGCAAAACAATGTATTTTGGGCGTTGCCTGGAATTAAATTATCTTACGAGATCACCGACGAGATTTGCAAATCAGCCATTAGAAGCCATAATTCCGCGACAATGTCTGTATTAACAATGACTTACAAACTCTGACATTCAGTGTAGTTCGTCAAACTCAGCAGAACCAGTGCTAAGGCCGCTTCACAAAAAAAAAAAAAAAAAAAAAACAAACAAAAAAAAACGATGTTCTGCTCCGGGCAAAGATGGCTTTACTAGAAACCATTATGACTCACCACCGAATTCGATGGGCCGGACATCTTTTCCCGAATGCCAAACATCCGTCTACCCAAACAAATCCTCTTCTTAGGGCTCGCATCTGACGAGAACCCCATGGCGTCGAATCAAGGATCAGCTAAAATAAACACCTTGCTGAGGACAGAAATCGATCCGGGCAATTTGGAGATGGAAGCTGCGGAAAGAACGAATTGGAGAAAAACAGTCCACGAAAATACAACATTCTTTGCAAACACCAGAAGTTAAATACAAAAAAAATGTGTAGAGAGAAAAGGGCCTTGTTTTAGAGAGCGCCAATGAGTTGACATCTCAATTATAAGCTAAAGATTTGCTGATTGACTAAAATTTGTGAGCTTACTCCTTGCGCTGACCTGAATATTTTATGTTTATTTTTTTTTTATTGACCAAATCTTTCAACAAAATTAATTTTCTACTTCTAAACCCTGTCTTCTGTAAAACATAGATCTATATCTATGTTTTCAATATAAAATATCCATGGATTTCATTAGTTCTGGACCCGTAAATTAAAATAAGATGTTTTCTTAATGTATTCTCGAAATTGTACAACAATCCTCTAACACATTTTTGGCATGAGTTGTATAAAACTAACATTATTACATATCAAAAACTATGAATTTTAATCAATCTGATAGAATACAACCATTTGGATTATGTGAAATCCGATTATCATTGTTTGATGTAACTTTCCAAGAATTGGAAGCAGAGTGTTCTGCGCATGCGTTAACAGTCCACCTATCGTGCAGTTTCCTCGTCTGCAATAATATGCAACTGAGTGGATTTGTCGAAGTGTCACATTCATGACGAATATCTATCGAGTTTTGTTTGGAATTTGGATATTGGCCCGAGAAAACTAATCAAATAATTAAAAATGCTTTCAGGAATGATTGAACGAGCAAAACCCAGATTAAATATGGGTAACGTCATTTCAAATTTGGCCGAAAGCTTCTGCATATGTCTTCCCGACCTGGAGGGTTTTTGACACGCAGAGTACTCGAAAAAGATGAGTGCGTTCGGACTGTAATCAAAGGAAATCATGGATTGAAATTGGGATAATTATAACATCCGGGAACTGTATGTTAGGTCCAAATATATTCCGGACATTTTTCCTCTGTTTTTTTTTTTTTTTTTTTACTATTATTTACTGAATACAAGGCGAAAGAGCCACTCATGGAGGAGGGTAAAAAATGAAGTTTTATAAGGTGGTGTATAGGAATGGAGAATGAGATATGTAAGATAGAAAAGGTTGGGTCTAGACTTAAAGAGATTAATATCTGGGGAAGAAGATGTCTGACTGGGACTTCCTGGGACTTCCTCCTCGCTAATGGAATATAAAGGAATATGGATTAGTTAACTCAGTGTATGTGGCATTGGCTGGTCCTAGGTGTAAAGCTCTAGATTGATGGAATCAAGGTATGTAGTTAACCCTGACACTGGCTAAGATAAGTTTAAATGTTTTTATATATATATATATATATATATATATATATATATATATATATATATATATATATATATATATATATATATATATATATATATATATATATATATATATATATATAACTGAGATATTGATACAAATTATTAACACCTTACGCCGCTTTTCTTTAAACAATTGTTCTAGCTGTTACCATAGAAATTTTGATTTCAATAATGAATATACTTATAAAACGCGTAAATTTCAAAATTAAGTTATTCCAAAAAAAAATTCGCTTGAAGATGGAACAGAGCTTAGTACTTTAATTCAATTTAAATCAAATAATTATATTGAAGTTTTCGGCTCTTGCTTTGAAACATGAGAACTCTTATGTAGCGTGTTGAAATCATATTTTTAAATAAATAATTATATATATATATATATATATATATATATATATATATATATATATATATGTTTCATTAAAAACGACAGACAGGGTACTACGGTTAAGCTTTTTATTCGAACAAGAGCTTTCCTTTCTGGACAAAGAGTGTGTTAAAACTGTCCAAATGTTTTATAGTCCCGAGCGCTTTCGGTTATACCTTTAGCCATTATCAAGGATGATTCAATTTTTTAGCTTAATTGAGCGTGTACATTATGTGTATGTTTTAGTGTGTTGTAGAGATGTTTTTTCATTTTTTTAATTTCCGAATAAGGTTAGCACATTGTGGCCTTGTTCGTAGTTAATATTGTTAAGAGTTAGCTTTTTCTTTTTTATTATTAAAGCTTCCATTATTTTTAATCTTTTTTTTACAGGTGTATGAAGTTATTATATTTGTGTTTTCTACTAGTATCTTTCTAATGGTGTCTGGTACGTTTGTTACCGTGTTTAAATGGGTTCTAATGGAGCTGCGATCAGATAGGTGTAACGTAAGAATTCTGGATAGGCATGTAATTGTGTAACCGATGTAATTATTTATGAGTTCGGTTTCAGCATAGATATATAAAAGTGAACATTGAAGTCAACACGCAGAGGCGATAGGCTGTTTCTTGCTAGACGGAATGGTCAGGCCTGACTTCAATGTCCCTTTTATATTTACATAAGCTCTATCTCTGATATTGAGCACTTTATCCCATAAACATAGCACACCTTAAAACTATATATATATATATATATATATATATATATATATATATATATATATATATATCACCTGTAACATTTTCATATATATATATATATATATATATATATTTAAAATATGAATTAGATAAAGATGATGGCAACAAACACAATTTATATGGTGATTATAGTTTTTCGATGTTTGCCGTCCCAAATTGTGAAAAACAGACAACAAATTGTTTTGTCACTGATACCACTGAAAAGAAAAAAAACATAGCCAAATCTATTATCTCCGAGAGATTAAGATTATAGTGATCGTAGGGTAAAGCTTCTTCTTGGGAGTCCATTCTACAATGCAGCAGTTATCTCAGTGGAACTTCCTCCTCACTAATGGAATATGAAGGGAATTAGCATGAGTTAAGTCGGGGTATGTGGCACTGGTGGGTCCTAACTGTAAAACTCTGGATTAGTGGAACCAAGGAATGTGGTTTGTCCAAACAGAAGCCATGAACAATGAACGGAATATTCCACTCAATTTTGCTGGAAATTGCTGTGTGGCATGCTGTGTTCTTTGTTGATCTCAACTGTTAATTTTACATCCGATGTGTGTGTCTTATGCATAAAAAAATGTCAAGAGTCTTTGTCATTTGGGTATGATAACACCAAAGACACACAAAAATATAAACAGATGCCTGCTGTACTTGCATAGATAAATTGCCTAATACTCTTTACCTAGTCTGAGGAAGAAGCTGACTAAGTGTAACTTCCTCCTTGCAAATGGAATATAAAGAGAATGAGTTGTTGACTCATGGTGCGTGCCATGGTGCGGGGTCCTTCATGTGAAGGTCTGAATTGGCAGAAACAAGTAATATAGTTGACCTGAACATCTGCCATGAAAACAGTAATAGAAGAGCAATTAGTTAGCAACGTTTCATCTGCGGAAAGGGTTTGTATTGTGGCAAATAATTCATCACCCACAAGGCCGTGTAAACGTATCTCTCTAATAAATGATCAGTGGGTAGCTCTAATCCAAATATAGAAGTAATACTCTATATTCTTTATGTCTGATCTAGAACAACGAACCGTCAATTTTTTTTCCAGAATATTCAGGGAATTCCACTTGGGGTCCGGAGTTAGTTCGTGTCACAATAGACGTCCGAATAAGGAATATTGTGAGTACAGACATTTATCATGTCAGGAGAATATTCAGGATAGGTTGGTTTTGGTGGTACTGAATGGTACAGTCAACTTCACCTGGCTAACATAGAGCTTTACAAGCAAAGCCAAAGATGATCTCTCATGCTCAGATCATTTTAATCTTTGGAGATGCATCGATAAAACGTGGTATCATGTGTGCCTATACCAAATCCTATGTATGTCTGGCTATTTGGCAAAAAGAATCACGTGACTGTCAAGATATTTTCGGCATCGTGTGACTTCCAGCTTTTCTTTAACTTAAAATCACTTCGAAAAGAGAGGGGAGGTACGTTTAAACTAACGGTCAGCCGAAAAAATAAAAAAAATAGTCTTTTTTTAAAGGGTACTTTTTATGATTATTTGTACTGTAATCATATACAAACATATAAAATAATTTTTAAAAAGATTTTCTTAAAATATAAAATGAATGTAAAAGTGAAAATATAAATTATTAGGATTCTACATTTTGTATTTCTTTTATCAGTATAGTGCATTTCATGCACAATTTCATTGTACATTTCTTGCAACTAATTGTTACGATTTTTAGGCGTTCGTCTCTTAGAGTCTTATACATTCAGACATCAGTTTTTGGCTTGTTCTCTCAAATTGATCTGCGGCCAAATACGACAAGAAATTACGTAGCCTCTTAAATCCTAATAAGCAGTTGGCGCCTTCTTGGTCTCACGGTGTCCACTGACATGAAGTAGAGAGATCACGTTTAATCAATGTTTAGGTCTACCGCTAAGGAAGTTGCTTCAGTGTGTTGTACTCGACAATTTTGCTCGTCTGACTTCATCTTGCACATTTATAAATCTACCATTCGACCGTGCATTGAATATTAGTGCCATATCTGGTCTGGCACTCCGAAGATATCTCTCCGTTTTTGTCCGCATCCTGGCTAAGACGATAAACTACGTCCGCGTCCTGGGTAAGAAGATAAACTACATCCCCGTCCTGGGTATGACGATAGACCTCATCCAGCAGCAAGGCCTCTGATCAGGAGGTTTTGAGGGGCGTAGAAACACCTCTTAATTGTTGGTGTTTCCAGGCACACCCTGACCTGGGGTTGTAGCAGCTATGGGCAAATTGTTAACACCGAAACTGGGGTAAAAACAATATGAAAGTTTAAAAATAGGTTTTAATACCACAAATATTTTGTAAAAAATTATTATCAGCAATAAATTTTTGAAGAAAAAACTATTACTAGGAATATATTTTTGAAAAAATATATTACCAACAATACGCTTTTGAAAAAAAATATTACCAGCAATACATTTTTGGAAAAAATATGAAAAGCTATACATTTTCGATGAAAAAAAATTACCAGCAATACTTTTTTTGAAAAAAAAAATATTACCATCAATACATTTTTGAAGGAAAAAGAAATAGATTTTTTGACAAAAGAAAATATCACCAGCAATAAAAATTTTGTCGGCATGGAATAACCCATTGAGGTGTTGATATGCCGTAAAACAAAACAAACCAAACCAAACCTACGATATATCTCGAGATTCTTGACAAAATCCAAAGAAGAATCTGTAATGTAATCGATCCTGACCTGGTATCTCGAATTTAGTTACTTTCTCACTGACGTGTCATGGCTTCCCTCTAATATATTATTGACAATTGTTCTGATGAGCTTGTTGTCTCGACTGTGTGAACTCCAGCGTGCTACTAGATTGTCAACTAGGTCTCTTACTGGTGAACTAGCTAGATGCAATTGTCTGTTCTATTCTAATATTTGATTTTCTCGCATTGTGTAAGTCTCTTCCGTTTTCTTTCCTCTCTGTCGTTTAATAAAATCAATCAACCAAGCCGTTATTCGAGTGAAATTAGGTTAAAAACCGCAATCCCATGAAATGTAGAACTACGAATTCGTTATTAAGACTCGAGTCATAAATTAAGGATTATATTTTTGGAAAATCAAAATCATCAATTAAAGATATCCGCGGCTATTATAACGAAACATCAGTTGAAGATATCTACCGTTAAAGGTTGGATGCTTGTTTTTGTTTAGCGGCATATCAACATCTCTATGGGTTATTTAATGCCAAAATTTTGTACACAATTCTATTTGATTTTAAGAGATAATAATGGTTTAGTGATAAACGTCTTACTAATAAACACAAAGCCGGAGGATCCATATCATTCCCAAAGGATATTTGCACGGAAGTGAATATAACGAACCTAACTAGAATTCGAACTCGGCTCTTTGATTAAGAATTCTGCGCCATTATCCATTAAACACCCCACAAATCCAGGCTTACTACACCAGGTATTCCCAAGCGGTCACCCATCTAGGTACTGAAAACGCTCGACGTTGCTTAACCTCGGTGATCGTATAGGGATTGGTATTTCAACATGATGCGAATGTAAGATATACCACTTACACATTCAAGATTACAGCGCCTCGTATTCCAAAGCGGTCACTCATTTAGATACTAACCAGGCTCGACGTTGCTTAACTTCGGTGATCGAACAAGAACTGGTATTTCAACGTGATGCGGGTCTAACATATACCACCCACCCATTCAAGTATTTACAAGCGATCGCCCATCTATGTACTAACCAGGCTTGACGTTGCTTAACTTCGGTGATCGTACGGGAACTGGTATTTCAACGTAATGCAGATCTAAGATATACCACTCACCCATTCAAGATTACAGCGCCTAATATTCACAAACGGTCACCCATCTAGGTACTGACAACGCTCGACGTTGCTTAACTTCGGTGATCGTACGGGAATTGGTATTTCAACATGATGCGAATGTAAAATATACCACCTACACATTCAAGATTACATCGACTCGTATTCCAAAGCGGTCACCCATCTATGTACTAGGCAGGCTTGACGTTGCTTAACTTTGGTGATCGTACGCGAACTAGTGTTTGAACGTGATGCGGATGTAAGACGTACGATCTACACATTCAAAATTACAGCGCCTAGTATTTATTCACAAACGGTCACCCATCCAGGTACTAACCAGGCTTGCCGTTGCTTAACTTCGGTGCCGATGTTTTTTGAGGAGGTGGAGCAATGTACATTTGATATGAGAACCAACCATGAATACTGATGAAAGAGGCAGCAATAAATATTGTTTGTTGAAATAATATTTACTTCAGAAGGCATCTCGATATTATTTTATAACGTAAGTGGATTCCCAGAGGGCAACCTCGTCTTTTCATCCCTTCATCTCAAGCCATGGATAGGGGTTGAAGTTTGCCAGGCTCACCGTTGCTTAACTTCAGCGGTCTTACGAGAACCGGTGTTTCAAGGAGATGTGGTCGTAAACCGCCGGTCGGGGGTTAAGCAGAATGAAACAATGGAACGGTTTTTTGATTGTTTTGAAACATGTAATAGAAGACATTGTAACCATTGTTTAAGAAGAAAACGTATATTGAAGGCCTTAAATCTCCATTAGCCTTCTAGTCCTTTTGCTTGATAATAACGTTTTCGAACAGACTACTTAATTTATGTGCCTTCACATGCAGATTCTAAAACCGTGGTTTACAAGCCAATTTAATGTTGTTTATGCTGAAATCTCATGAGTTTTAAAAGAGATAAAATATTTGCATCTGTGTGAGCGCTAGTTTTTTTTTTATATTTCTAAATAGCTACTCCTTCGTTGTGGTCGTTTTTTTTAAAATCCCCAAATTAACTCAGATGTGTGACACTTTCTCGAATCCTACTTTAAATGTCTGAGTTGAAGAAAAATTTATTTTGAGTATTTTAAATTGTACGAAGCAGTCAAGAAGAAAAAAAAAAAGACATAATCAAATTTAAGTATTGGCTTTTTCTTTTCCTCGACACAAATATCAACGAAATTTATTTATCTTAATTGAACATATTAACACTAAACAGCGCCATATTTATCTTTGTGACCGAAGATAGAAATTTCGGTAAAATGGCTGACTGAAACAAAAGTAAGTAGCGAGGTTTGGATAAGTATATATTAGAAAAATATTCAGACGTCCGCAATATTCTTCGTGACGCTTTCCCAAAACTAAAATAAAATTGTAAATTATAGACATTGCATTGTAACTGGTTCATATATTTTTATAATCTTGTAAAGATAAAATTATTGTTGTAAATAAGCAATAATATTAAGCATTATTTATTCATTAGATTGTTTATTTACACTATTTATTTATTAGAGTATTTATTTGAAAAGTTGGCAAAATATCGACGAATTGTCAAGTGATTCGAACTTTATAAAATGGTAAATTATGATTGCTTTATAAATTTTGATAATTTAGTAAATTTCTAGAAATAAAAAAAATATATGTATTTCTTTAGAAATTTGTAAATTATGAAGAAATATAATTTTACGGTGTGCTATATTTATGGGATAAAATGTTCAATATCAGAGAACGTATGTAAATATAAAAGTGAACATTCAGAGGCGTCAGGCTGTTTCATGCTAGGCACAATCGTCAAGCCAAGTCATGCGTCTTGCATGAAAGAGCCTACGTTTTTGAGCGTTGATTCAATGTCCATTTTATATTAAAATTTGTAAATTAAAAATATCGCATTGCATTAGTTTTAATACTCTTGCAACCTAGAAAGGGTTATTAAATGAGGAATAACCAAAACGGATGGTGAAAATAAAATAGTAAAAAAATACAATACTCGCCAGCGCCGTGAAATAGGTAAACCACTGCTAGTGGTGAACTACGTAGACAGCATATTACGATATTTACCTGCCTACCCACGAGGTAGGATGCGGTACAAGGCCAAATTTGATGTGGACAAATCCGAGCCTGTGGGCACGAGCAAAAATTGCCGTAGACCCCGCATAAGCGGGATCGGATATCTATCTACCTCCCCGGACGAGACTCTACCCTTCGGCATAGCCTCGTCCGGGTTCCTCTGATCCCGAACACAGAGAGTTCGACACGGCAAGAGTTTCCCACGCCGACAGCATAGACAGCATAGTGAGATTTACTTGAACACCCCCACTGTGTCAGGTTGTGACACAAGGTCACTTTTCTAACGTGGGGTTCCGAGTGATTTTATTTGGGCTGCTTGTCCAAGCTGGTCAGAGCTGGTCTAAGCTAGTCAGAGCTGGTCTTGGCTTGTCATAGCTGGTCCAAGCAGGTCCAAGCTGGTCAGAGCCGGTCCAGTCTAGTCGTAGCCATGACACCACCAGCACAGGGACGGAGCCCTGGGCCAGGTAAGTATCCGAATGTGTACACCCCTCCAAGGAGGAATTTACACACTGCGTAGACAGCATAGTACCCGCATTTACCATAGTGTTCAACGTATTTATAAGGATTGGGGCATACCCATTAGTGTTCATAGGTACGGTATATAAGAAATACAATTGTATTAATTTTTAGAATTTTAGAAATATAAACCAATTACCCTGAATAAAGAACTGAATAAAAAAAATGTGTTTAATATTTTGTTGCGAATTCTCAAGAACAAAATAAATGTATAAATTCACTTTCATCAAGGTTTTATTACAATTCTAATCATCCCTTTTTATTAAAAAAAAATATAAGCATTGCTGAGGAGTGATAGTAGTTTGAATGATAGCGGTGTCAAAGTAAAAAAAAACTGACCTTTTGATGCAACATATTTTTGCAGGCGGGAATGATAAACAGTGACATATTTTTTTATCTTCCTATTTAATTAATCCTGCCTCTGATATCACAAGTTGATACGAACTTACGTTTTTCTTTGTTTTTGTTTTACCTTTCTAGAATATTTTCAGCCCATCATTCTTCTGGGAATATTGACCATCTTTCTACACTGAAACAAAACGTGCCTAATATTATTCATTTAGCGAAACATGCCTTCCAAAAGCTAAGCAAAGTATTAAGAAACAAAAAAATGTCGTTAGAAACAAAGAAAAGAATTACTGAACTGTTATGAAATATCACTCCTTCTATATGCCAGTGAATGCTGCACAATCTTCTAAGAGATGAAGAAGAGACTTGAGGCAACAGAAATGTAGTTCTACAGAAGGATGTTGAGGATACCATTGTTCGACCATCTGAGCAACGACAAAGTTTTAAAGAAAATGGAAACAAAAAGGATACATATACTTAACATCAGGAAGAGACTATTTAATTTCATAGAGCAAATACTGAGGAAGGCGGGCTTGGAAATTTTGACACTCAGAGGACAGATAGAAGGAAAGATGGAGAGAAGAAAACAAGGCATAACCTACATAGTGAGCTTGAATAAATGGATGGTGGAAGAAGGTTTAGGAGATATAAAAAAAAATTATTAAGAGCTAGAAAGGACAGGAAATTGTGGAGAGCCATGATCTCCTATATTCTGAAAGAACCCTGTACGTAGAAGATGAAGAAGAATTCTGTATTTACTACAGAGGTTTCGATTATAATACGTTGATGATATTGTTTTGTGGAATGTATTCCTGCTATAATGTTGGCCTCTGTAAAACGTTCATGATACAATTGTTATATTACACGTCTCAGTAGAGAAGTTTTGGGCCTGAATGCATTGCCACAAGCCTCTGTTTGAAGGTCTTCCCCATCTTTAATTGATAACCTCGCTATAAATGTCTGGATTATTATGTAATGTCCATATTCCATCTATTATGAAATGACCTTCGTCGAGACGTCTTTGGCTAATTGTTTATTGACAAAAACCTCTATACAAAGGTCTACGTTATAAATCCGTTGATGGAGACATCGCATGTTAGGCCATAGTTCATCTTCTGGGAGTTGGGTCTTTTGAAGAAAGGTCATAGTTCATCGGTTATCTTAAGCAACTCTGAAGAAGTCTCTCGGTGGCTCTTTATCAGCAAAGACCTCGATGTAAATGTCTTGATCATTTTGAATCTATTCAGCTCTTAGCAGAAATGTCATTAGTTTGGGTTAAGGTTTTTTTACAGCATATCGACCTTAATGTATTATTTAATGCCGACAAGATTTGAAGAATATATTCGTTTGTTTATTTAACGACATATCAACACTTTATGCCAAAATTTAATTTTCTTGGGAGCATTGGTAATTTCTTTTACATAAATATATCGTTCGTAATTTTTTTAACAAACATGTATTGCTGGTATTATTTTAAAATGTATTGCTAGTAATATATTTTTTAAATATTGTATTGCTAGTATTTTTACTATAAAAACTTATTTTTATACTTTCATAGTGTTTTGAGTCTAGTTTTTGGGGTTAACTATTTGCCCATAGCTGGGACCCTAACATGTGCTACCACTCCGGGTGAGGGTGTACGTGGGAACAAAACAATTAAAAGGAGGTTCCAACCTCCACAAAGCCTCCCGATCAGAGGCCTTGCTGCCTGATGTAGTTTATCGTCATATCAATGTCGAGTAATGTCATTAGTATTTGTTAGTTTGTGCTCATAACTAAATTTGATCAAAAGAGTTTAATGAAAGCATACGGCTACAGATCAACGCGGAGTTTTGAAAAACATTTGAAAAACTAGCATTACATTTTTGATTGATCTAAATCACAGCATTCTTTCTTCATCGCTCATTTTCTCAAAGAAAATTTCTCCACCACCCACCTGCATAGTAAATATTCAAAAGCATACGAAAATTGTTTGGTAAATGTTTGTTACTGGTACATAAACTGTCTTTACGATGCAGTAAAAAAAAAGAAAAAAAAAACTAAGAGAGGTAACAAATAACGATAACTTATGTGGCTGTTGCTGCTACTACTACGAAAAGTACAGAATTCAGAAAGACAGAAGATAGCGATTGATGTTGCATTTAAATAATTATAATACGTTTTATATGTTAGCATTTGTAAAGGTTGAGTATGGTGGTAACAACTTTTTGTTGATGTTTCTTCAGTAAACCCATTTTGACATGAGAACATTTTCCACCAATCACCTGTATAGTAAATGCTCAAAATCATATGAAAATTATTTGGTAAATGTTTGTTACTGGTTCACTAACTGACTGAGTCAAAAAATAAAAAAGGGAGGTAACAAATAACACAGACTTATCGTCATACTCAGGCTATTTTGCTGCTTGTTGACGTTTTATTCAATTGTTCGTATTTTCTTGATTTCAAATGAAAATCTAGAAATTTTCCAACATAAGTCCGTGGTATTTTCACTTAACTTAATTTTAATTTATAACTATAGCTTAGAATAATGTAAAAAAAAAACAACTTCAGTTTAAAATGACGCCATGATGATACGACCGTAACAGACATCTTTGTCTTTTCATACATTGCCACTGTTTTCATTTTTCAAAATTAGTAAATTTTTAATTATGGCTTTAGATATATGAAAGAAAGAAAGCATAAGTTTAACGCTACGAATACTGCCTTTGTTTCTATAAATTATGACCATTTTGCTTAAAGTTCGATTTTCTTTATTTCACATGAAGACTAGCAAATTCCCCGCCTTATTTGCCTACAATTTATAGTTTCCACAGTTTTCGTTTATAAATATAGCATTGATATATGGAAAAAGGAAGTGGCAGTTAAAGTTAACGTCAATATACGTGTTAAGGCCTTGGAAGATATTAATAGATCATCTTGGTTTATCTAAAGATTTAAAAGAAAGACAAAAACAGACAATATTCATCAGCTATTTTCAAGATGAAAACAAACTGGAGAATTTCAAAGAATTCTGCATGCGCTTTGATGTTTCCTTTAAAATAACAGCCGCTCTTAATTTGATTGGATTTGCTTGACAAATATATATATATATATATATATATATATATTTGAAAATGACACTGGAAAGATTTACACGAACATAATTCAATTGCTATTTAGATTTTAGCAAGAAGTAATTAAGAAAATTTAACACATTTTTTATTATTTTTTAAAGGTTTTCTTTTTTTCTTTTTGGAAGCGGTATCGATTTTGTCAATGAAAGAAAATGCAGTGACTTTGAAATGATTTTAGAATTAATTTGTTTAAGAACAGAAAATTTCCATCAATTATCCAGGGCATTAAAAATAATGATTTTTGTTGTTTTTTAACATATAAAATAATTTTTCACACAAAACGAAAACATTTTGGAGGTCAATCCTGAAAAAATAGGCGTTTTCAAGGTATCTTCATAATATATTTTAGCGGTCAAATCCTCCAAAATATATTTTGATGGTTAAATCCTTAAAAATAAATTTCAAATGTCAAATCCCCAAAAACATATTTTAAGGTCAAATCCCCAAAAATATATTTCGAAGGTCAAATTCCACAAAGTGAAGAGTAAACGTCCAGAATCTAAAGTAAATCAATCAGAGATGAAGGACAATACAAACCGTGAGAAAAAAAATCTGGCAACGGACAGAATAGAAGTGCGCTATATATTTCTAATCGAATAGGTTATTTTGCTGGTCCCGGTAAAACAGACACCAAGGCTATTTTGCTGGTCCCGGTAAAATAGATAGGAAGACTATTTTAACGGTCCTCGTAAAATGGACACCAAGACTATATTGCCGGTCCTTGTAAAATAGACTATATTGCCGGTCCTTGTAAAACAGACACCAAGGCTATTTTGCTGGTCCCAGTAAAAGACACTAAGACTATACTGCCGGTCCTTGTAAAACAGACACCAAGGCTATTTTGCTGGTCCCGTTAAAACAGACACCAAGACTATTTTGCTGGCCCTTGTAAAATAGATTCCACGCTATTTTGCTGGTTCCGGTAAAACAGACAACAAGGCTATTTTGATGGTCCCAGTAAAAATCACCAAGACTATACTGCCGGTCCTTGTAAAACACCAAGGCTATTTTGCTGGTCCTGGTGGAACAGACACCAAGACTATTTTGTTGGTTATGGTAAGATAGATACGAAGTCTATTTTAACGGTCCTGGTAAAATAGATACCAGTGCTATTTTGCTGCTCCTAATAAACTAGACACCAAGGTTATTTTTCCGCTCCCGGCAAAACAGACGCCAAGACTATTTTGCTGGTTCTGGTAAAATAGATACCAAGGCTGTTTTGCTGGTCCCGGTAAAGCAGACACTAAGGCTATTTTGTTGGTTCTGGTAAAATAAATACGAAGGCTATTTTAACGGTCCTGGCAAAACAGACGCCAAGACTATTTTGCTGGTCCTTGTAAAATAGATACCAAGGCCATTTTACCGGTACCGGTAAAATAAACATCAAGGCTATTTCAACGGTCGCGGTAAAACAGACACCAATGTTATTTTCTTGGTCCTGCTGAATTAGACGCCAAGACTATTTCGCCAGTAAATATAAATAGGTTTTTTAGAACTAAGAATATATTATATTTGAAATCGTGGGCACAGTTGTTGTGTGAGCTGTGAAGGCAGGACTTTAACAATATGGATTCTGTTGTTTGTGGCTATTGTCTTCTGACTTTCAGAACCTCAATAATTGCCAAGAGAACGATGCCCAAGGACAAGTTTGGCATTTTCAGAGACTGTTATGCCTGAAGTGCTTAAAATATTCAGAGACTTCTATATTTCTTTGATGATGAATAATTGATTTTAACTTGTGTTTTAACAACTGATGGTGGAAAAGATTTGAAATTGTCTTCACAACTGACGATGGCAATAAACAAACTTCTGTTTTAAATCTGTGTTTTGTTATTTTTAACATTACCTGCCTTCATAATAATAGAAATGCTTACCGCTAAAATAATCGAGACTGGTAAAAATAAATTTGTCTATTTGACCGGGACGGGCAAAATAGCCATTTTTTTTTATAATCAAGCGATTGCTTCAAGATCCTAATGTTTTTTTTTTTAAATTATTCTCACATAGTTATTTTAGTTACTTTGCAATACAATTATTTAAACCCTAATTGTATTTTATGATTTTTTCGTACCGAGCCAGTGGGGATTGGAATATACTTAATGCGTCATAAGCACAGAGGTAGGGCACGCTCTTAAAGTAAAACACTATCTGATGGGTGGGTAAGTGAAAATTCCAGCATGAATTCGACCAATATCTAACTTTTTGATTGTAGTGGTACCCAAATGGTACGCCGTGCCACATAGTTGCGGCAGAAGAGGATAGAAGGTGAGGCGGGATGACTGAAAGTCAAACAAAGATTAAGAAGAAATTTTAAAGAATCAGAATATGGTAACTAGGGTCCACAAATTGAACGAGAGTGTTATCAATTATAATGTTCTGACTTTTATTATGGTCTGGTTCCTTGTACCACGGTGGTAGTCCAAGGTAGAACCAATAAAGAACTCGAACACAGGTATGAAATAACACAGATATATTACAAACACGAATATATACAGAGAAGTAGAAAGTGTTAGTATGAACAATCAGGTTTAGTAGAGAGAACAATGTAGTCTCGACCAGTATCACTATTCCAATGTCTTGCAGTAATTGTCTGAACGCGACTCTGTTTTGGACTGCCTCTGACTCGACACTTGACTTGGTTTTTGGTTCCTTCTAAAATCTGTTCATTCTCTTTAACTTCCAAGAACTCCTTGCGTTCAGTGTTGTTATCTGATTGCTTTGATGGAAATGATTAAAACAAATCTACTCTGATCTTTATTGGTTTTATATTATGTTAGTAGATAAACCGGTGTCAAACAATAACTAATTTTGAAGAGTAATTCTTTCAGCATCATTTAAATTGCTTTTCAACGTGACTACTTACACCAACATTCTGATAATTATTTTAAGATTATATAAAGGAGTGCCAACCGCGATCGGTTTTTAACTGATAGTTCTTTAATCGTAATTTTATTACTTGCTTTTCTTTTCGTGATATTACTATGTTGGGCAGTGAACAAGAAACGCCGATCGAAAATTTAGTTTGGTTTATTTTGTGTTACGACATATCAACCTCAATGGGTTATTTAATGCCGACAACATTTTTAGGATAGATTCGTATGAATAGAATATGTATTCTTTGGTTTAGATTGGTTTGGTTTATTTTGTTTTACGGCATATCAACCTCAATGGGTTATTTAATGCCGACAACATTTTTAGGATAGATTCGTATGAATAGAATATGTATTCTTTGGTTTAGATTGGTTTGGTTTATTTTGTTTTACGGCATATCAACCTCAATGGGTTATTTAATGCCGACAACATTTTTAGGATAGATTCGTATGAATAGAATATGTATTCTTTGGTTTAGATTGGTTTGGTTTATTTTGTTTTACGGCATATCAACCTCAATGGGTTATTTAATGCCGACAACATTTTTAGGATAGATTCGTATGAATAGAATATGTATTCTTTGGTTTAGATTGGTTTGGTTTATTTTGTTTTACGGCATATCAACCTCAATGGGTTATTTAATGCCGACAACATTTTTAGGATAGATTCGTATGAATAGAATATGTATTCTTTGGTTTAGATTGGTTTGGTTTATTTTGTTTTACTGCATATCAACCTCAATGAGATATTTAACGTTGACAAAGTTGTTATTGCTGGTAATATTTTGTTTTGTCAAAAATCTGTTTCTGTTAATATTTTTTCTTCAAAATTGCATTGCTGGTAATAATTTTTTTCAAAATGTATTGCTGGTAATAATTTTTTTAAAAATGTATTGCTGGTAATAGTTAACTATTTGCCCATAGCTGGGACCCTATCAGGTGCTACCACCCCGGGTCAGGGTGGACCTAGGAACACCAGCAATTCAGAGGTGTTTCCACGCTCTTCAAAACCTCCTGTTCAGAGACCTTGCTGCTGGATGTAGTTTATCGTCTTACCCAGGACGCGTATGTATTTTAACGTCTTACCCAGGACGAAAAATAATCAATGATAAATTTCTAGTGTAGTATTATCTCGTGAATGCTTTAACTTCTTACGATATCATTTACTCTTATTTTAGATGTACTGCCATGCACTCAAAGGTTAAGAAAGGGTTGGTAAGCCGTAAAAAAACGAATCAACGAAACACAATCAATGTCTAAGATATATCAAATTCCACCTGTATAAACGCAATATTTACGCTTTTCTGGATCTAATTTTTTTCCTACTATACAATCAAGACGTAATGGAATGTCGATTTAAAATTAAAAGTTGTTAATTGTTTGCATCACTTTATCAACAAATAAATATAAATTACGTTTGTATTCTTGATGCGGCATTTTTATCAGGCAGTGACATGTTCTGCTGGTTAGAATGCTACGACAGGGTGCCTTTCAAGAGAGATTCACGCCAATCGATCATTTTAAGTAATTTACAAAAGTGGTTCAATATCCTTCAGGCTAATATTTAATTGCATGCAATTTGAATGACGTCAAAAATAAGACAACAAAAAGAAATTCTTCCTCACAAATCAGTCCATCATAGAAGCATTCTTCTCCTCGGCAATAAAAAAAAAGAAAACATTACACAATAAAACGTTGGCAATTGAATTGCAATAAGAGTTTTTCAAGGACTCTTAATGGCAATGGCTATATTAGTCGTTTCCTGATAAGGAAACATTTGTACTTCATTGATCGAGCATTAGTGTTTGTTGAAAATTATAAAAAAAAAACAAATTCTTTCAACGAAATAGGATTCGCAAGTTCTTTGTTATCGCGCTTTCTAGTATTGATGGGGGCGTCTTTTCTGACTTTTTATTTGAAATTGTGTGGAGTGTCAACGTTTTTATTATGTCATTATTTTCTCTTCGGGTTAAAATGTGTTCCCCATTATAGTCATTACTACCATTAAAAAAGCCCTCAAGTAGTGTGGGCTGTTATTTTTTTTACAGGAAACTGAAATTAGTTACCCGCATTCAGAAATACGGACCAGTCACTAGCCATCTTTTTTTCGGGGGCAATTTGAATATACTTGCCAAGAAGGAGTCACGTTGGTTCACAAATGTAGACTGTTGATCTTTGCTTCCAAGATAATAAAATTAAGTTTACCATTAGTAATTTCGCGAAATGCCTTCATCTGATCTATCCTCAAATATGGGTAATTCGGATATTTAGTCCTTCTGGAGCTATAATGTACGTCACAAATATTTTCATGGCAACTGCTCTGACGAGTTTTTTTTTTTTCCTTGGCGCTCAAGATTAACATCTAGATCCGACACTTTTACTGTTGAAATAGTTAAATGCAGCTTCTACTCCAACAGCGTCTTTTCTAGCACTTCCCAACAGTGGAACTCCCTTCCGTTTCCTTGCTTACCTTATAACTACAATCTTTCAAAAATTGAAACACAACGTCATCCGCCATCTTCTGTCTTTTTGAATCACTTTCATCTTTTGTCCTTTCCTCTATCCTCCTTACACTCAGTCTTCTCTTTCACTTTCACTCCCTGTAACCCCCCCTCCCGAGCACTAGTGGCATTCCTGCCTTGCTTGAGGGTGTAATGATAAAAAAATATCTGAAATTAGAACTCGACTCCCAGATTAATAATTCCGAATCATTACTATTACACCACCTGCACATCCAAGCTTACAGCACGTGGTATTGCCAAAGGGTTACCTATCAAGGTACTGAACAGGCTCGACGTTGCTTAACTTCGGTGTTCGTATGGGAACCAGTTTTTCAATGTCATGTGCCCATAGGTAAATACAACGAACACAGCTTTTCTTCCCCGGGTGCCCCGACTGCATGAATCTAAATGTGCTACTAGATTGTCATATAGGTCCCACCCTTTCACTGTTGAAATAGTTAAATACAACCGCCACTTCTACACCAAGAGTTTCTTTTCTCTCACTTCCGCCTGTGGGTATAGCTTCCGTTTCCTTTCTTCTCTGATGACTATAATTTTCAAAAATTGAAATGAAACGCCAGTCGCCATCTTCTGTCTTTTTGAATCCCGTTCATATTTTGTTCTTTTCTCTATCTTGCCTATCCCCAATCTTCCCTTTCATTTTAATTCCATGTAACCCCCTGCCTACTTGTGGTATTCCTGCATTACTTGGGGCGAAATGAATAGAAATAAAATTGAACGACTGGAACTGTGAAGTTAGCATGATTTAATTTGAAAGGACATTAAAACAACCCAGAATCTCTACATGGAGCAAACCACCTGCATGCGGATAGAAAATGAATTCAATAAAGATAAAAAAAAATGAATGTTTACAGTAAAGATATCTTAAAAGATTTAGATTGTCTATTGGGATTTATTATTGAAAGACACAACCTTCATTATATGAGGTATACTATCTCTTCTAATCTCTGTTCGGCCAAGCCTTTACACAAACTCGTTCTCCTTCTTCTATGTGCCGTCTCTCTTCAGACGGTGGCTGATCATTACTCTCCACGACTTCCTGTCGTATGTAGCTCTTATTAAAGTTTTGTCTTTTTGCTATCTCTCCTAATCTTTTTTTCGGTCAAGCCTTTACACAAACTCGTTCTCCTTCTTCTATGTGCCGTCTCTCTTCAGACGGTGGCTGATCATTACTCTCCACGACTTCCTGTCGTATGTAGCTCTTATTAAAGTTTTTTGTCTTTTGCTATCTCTCTAATCTTTTTTTCGGTCAAGCCTTTACACAAACTCGTTCTCCTTCTTCTATGTGCCGTCTCTCTCAGACGGTGGCTGATCATTACTCTCCACGACTTCCTGTCGTATGTAGCTCTTATTAAAGTTTTGTCTTTTTGCTATCTCTCCTAATCTTTTTTTCGGTCAAGCCTTTACACAAACTCGTTCTCCTTCTTCTATGTGCCGTCTCTCTTCAGACGGTGGCTGATCATTACTCTCCACGACTTCCTGTCGTATGTAGCTCTTATTAAAGTTTTGTCTTTTTGCTATCTCTCCTAATCTTTTTTTCGGTCAAGCCTTTACACAAACTCGTTCTCCTTCTTCTATGTGCCGTCTCTCTTCAGACGGTGGCTGATCATTACTCTCCACGACTTCCTGTCGTATGTAGCTCTTATTAAAGTTTTGTCTTTTTGCTATCTCTCCTAATCTTTTTTCGGTCAAGCCTTTACACAAAACTCGTTCTCCTTCTTCTATGTGCCGTCTCTCTTCAGACGGTGGCTGATCATTACTCTCCACGACTTCCTGTCGTATGTAGCTCTTATTAAAGTTTTGTCTTTTTGCTATCTCTCCTAATCTTTTTTTCGGTCAAGCCTTTACACAAACTCGTTCTCCTTCTTCTATGTGCCGTCTCTCTTCAGACGGTGGCTGATCATTACTCTCCACGACTTCCTGTCGTATGTAGCTCTTATTAAAGTTTTGTCTTTTTTTGCTATCTCTCCTAATCTTTTTTTCGGTCAAGCCTTTACACAAACTCGTTCTCCTTCTTCTATGTGCCGTCTCTCTTCAGACGGTGGCTGATCATTACTCTCCACGACTTCCTGTCGTATGTAGCTCTTATTAAAGTTTTGTCTTTTGCTATCTCTCCTAATCTTTTTTCGGTCAAGCCTTTACAAAACTCGTTCTCCTTCTTCTATGTGCCGTCTCTCTTCAGACGGTGGCTGATCATTACTCTCCACGACTTCCTGTCGTATGTAGCTCTTATTAAAGTTTTGTCTTTTGCTATCTCTCCTAATCTTTTTTTTCGGTCAAGCCTTTACACAAACTCGTTCTCCTTCTTCTATGTGCCGTCTCTTTCAGACGGTGGCTGATCATTACTCTCCACGACTTCCTGTCGTATTATTAGCTTTTATTAAAGTTTTGTCTTTTTTTTTCGGTCATCTCTCCTAATCTTTTTTTCGGTCTCTCTTCAGACGGTGGTTGATCATTACTCACGACTTTACGTACAAAAGTTTTGTCGTTCTCCTTCTTTTTTCGGTATGTGTTCTCGTCTCTTCAGACGGTGGCTGATCATTACTCTCCACGACTTCCTGTCGTATGTAGCTCTTATTAAATTTTTGTCTTTTATTAATCTTTTTTTCGGTCAAGTTTTGTTCTTTTCTTCTATCTCTCTCTCTTCAGACGGTGGCTGATTTTTTCCTGTCGTATGTAGCTCTTATTAAAGTTTTGTCTTTTGCTATCTCTCTAATCTTTTTTCGGTCGCCTTTACACAAACTCGTTCTCCTTCTTCTATGTGCCGTCTCTCTTCAGACGGTGGCTGATCATTACTTCCACGACTTCCTGTCGTATGTAGCTCTTATTAAAGTTTTGTCTTTTGCTATCTCTCCTAATCTTTTTTTTCGGTCAAGCCTTTACACAAACTCGTTCTCTTTCTTCTATGTGCCGTCTCTCTTCAGAAGGTGGGTGATCATGACTCTCCATGACTTCTTGTCGTATGTAGCTCTTATTAAAGTTTTGTCTTTTTGCTATTTCTCCTAATCCCTTTTCGGTGAAGCCTTTACAAAAACTCGTTCTTCTTCTATGTGCCGTCTCTCTTCAGACGGTGGCTGATCATGACTCTCCCCAACTTCTTGTCCTTTGTAGCTCTTTAAATAAATTATTGTCTTTTTTCTATCTCTCCTAATCCCAGTTCGACCGAGCCTTTATCCAAACTCCTTCTCCTTCTACTATGTGCCGTCTCTCTTCAGAAGTTGGGTGATCATGACTCTCCACAACTTCCTGTCCTTTTTAGCGCTTTTATAATTTTTTGTCTTTTTGCTATCTCTCCTAATCCCTGTTCGACCAAGCCTTTAAACAAACTCGTTCTCTTTCTTCTATGTGCCGTCTTTCTACAGAAGGTGGGTGATCATGACTCTCCACAACTTCCTGTCCTTTGTAGCTCTTATTAAAGTTTTGTCTTTTTGCTATCTCTCCTAATCCCTGTTCTACCAACCATTCACTCAACCTCTTTCGGTATCTTATGTGCTGTTTTCCCGTGTTTATCTCATTCCTTCAATATATCCCGAGTGTTTTCTCTCATCTGTTAAAACATTTCCTAGAAATTTAAATCCTTGTACTTGATTCATTTTAGTGTCCCCAAATTGTAATTTGCATCTTGTCCAGTCCCTTTTGTTGACAACCATGCATTTTCTTACCTTCACACCACACCAAATAAAAGGTACGGAAGGAAACGCTCATCAATATTGGAAAGAGCAATAACAGCTACTGGACTTGAGAAACCAATTTTCCTAAAAAATAAAAGTATTTAAAGAGAAAGATTTTATAAATTACAACCAAAAACTGTAGTAGCTGCTCGGTCAATGAACGTGAAATGTTTCCTTATAGGGAAACTGCTAATATTACCATTACCATTTTCTTCTTATAAGTGATGACTAGTGTTTTCTTCTCGCTTTCCTTTCCTACTATCAAAACCGTGTCGAACGAAAATTTCCTGTTTCTTAATACTTTACTTAGTTTTTGGAAGGCATCTTGAAATATTCCAATTTTGGTGTCGTATTTTCAATTCTCAGTTAAACACTTTATAGATATTTAAATTTTTGTACTTGCTGTCGCCTCCAATTAGTAGTTCACACCTTGGGTTGCCCTTTAACTTATAAAAAATTCATAATTAGTCCTTTCTTCTCGCTTTCCTTCATTACTTTCTTCAGGAGTGCCTGTAATTTACGTTTTGTGTCTGTTAACAACACTATATCATCACGAACATAATTTTTAGTAATAGCTATATCGTACAAAAATGAATTAATCAGATATTTGAATCATAAATGCGATGAGGATTTTCTTAATTGCATTTAGTGATAGTTGCTTGAGAATTACTAACAATATTAAAAAAAACACGAATATCGATATATTCATGTTAACTTTCTTACAAAACAAACGGATGATTGAATGAAACTGTCAGTGGCGGTTTGACATGTGATTCCAAATTAATTCGGTATCGTTTTGGCGGGCAAAAGCTAGAACATTTTGTCATTTCTTGAAACCCCAAAATATCTAAAGTTCCTTAATTGAAATCTCATTTGGTGCCATATTCTGTCTTTGACTGACATTATTCCATTTTAATTGGCACTATTATCATTTTGCAGGTGAAACTGTATCGCAATAACTGAAAAAGTGGTAAGCCCAACAAATGACGAGTAAGAAAAAAGGCAGTGGATGACAGATGAAAATTTCGATTTAATGAATAGAATATAGTCGATAAGATACTAAGCGAAATCATTAGAATGAAATGCAAGCAAGCACAAGATGAATGGCTTAACAGTGTGTACAGCTTGATGCTATTAGGTATGTAACCACAGCAGGCAGGCATAAAAATTACAGGCGAGAAATAAATGAATAAAAAAAACACATTTTAAAACATTTCCCTCTAGACGATGTATTCACGAAGACGCAAGAGGGAGTTACACACACACACACACACACACACACATATATATATATATATATATATATATATGATTAAATATATTGCAACGATTATGTCTGCTTA
This sequence comes from Acanthosepion pharaonis, assembly GCA_903632075.3. Taxonomy (NCBI): domain Eukaryota; kingdom Metazoa; phylum Mollusca; class Cephalopoda; order Sepiida; family Sepiidae; genus Acanthosepion; species Acanthosepion pharaonis. Next base: position 2,898,421 of record CAHIKZ030002922.1, on the reverse strand, counting down.
TGTTTCGTATAATCCGTTCACATTCACGAATATTTTTTCGTGTATTACAATCAAATGAGGCAAGAAATGCACTGTACAGTAAAAATCCCTTTTATTTCCCAAGTAATTTCTACCTAAATAAAAGTAATTTTCACTGTTACAGTGCATTTCTTGCTTCATTTGTTTGTAATAGATGGAAAAAAATATTCGGGAATCTGATAGGAATAGTCTAAAAATAATAATGTTTGCAATTCAGGTTATCAGATATATGTAAAAGAATTTTCTGTCTAAATACATATATATGTATATATATATATATATATTATAATTAATAATATATCGAGTCTAGAAGAAACCTCAACAGAATGCAAAAAACAGTGGACGGGCTTTTCGTCCTATATTTGGGACTCGTCAGCAGTGCGCATCTGCTACCGAGAATTGAAACCCGGACGGCAACGTTATCAGGCAAACGTCATACCAACTGTTCCAACAGGCCTTGGTGACGATGAGGTAGCGAATCAGACTCGATATAGCGCCGCTCTATCACATATTCCGTGTTGGAACTCATCCGAGTTTTTTTTTTAACCATAGGACTGTGCACTCACGAGCCAATATATATATATATATATATATATATATATATATATATATATATATATATATATATATATATATATATATATATATATATATATATGTGAGAGAGAGAGAGAAAGAGAGAGCGGGAAAGAGAGCAGCAGCTGCAGCAGCAGCAGCAGCAGAAGAAGAAGAAGAAGAAGAAGAAGAAGAAGAAGAAGAAGAAGAAGAAGTGAATACTCAAAGCAGAAAAAGAAAATGTGTACCAAATATGGAATGAACTCGTAAGAGAATATTGCCATACCAATAGAAGCGGGAAGCTTACAAGACATAAAATCATGGAAGGACCTGTAGAATAAAAAGCTAAAATAGATCGGTGCTGGCCAAGATTAAGAGATGGGAATGAAATATACAACAGCGGCGAAATACTGGAAGAACTCAGTAGATCTAGTTTCATAGTAAGTTGCAAATGAATGCTTATCTGCTTGACAGCCCCATAACTGAATTCGTCATTAAGATTCTAATGAATAGAGCCGTAGCAGAATTTTTCCGGAAAGAAGACAAGAATATTGTTTGTTTGTTTTTTGAAAACACTAAACAAGGAATATTATTTTTATTAAGAGGCGTTATCAAAGCTTACTGTAGCATAAAGACTTACACATATTTTCATAGATTACTCAAAAGAATTTAGTAGGGTAGAGAACAAGAGTCGCATGAACAGCCTGTAAACTACTTTGGCCAATCGTTTTCATCTTCTCTCTATTTTAACTCTCTTCTTTCATTGTCCTCTCGGCCAAATAAAATTTTCGTATTTTCTTTTACTTTCAGTAAAACCTTACATCTTAGTGACTTTATCGCCTTGCTTGGGATGAAATGATTAAAATAAATAATCTTATAAACATATAAGAAACAAACTGTAAGGAAGTTTGTTTGATCGATTCGTTTTGTACAGCTTATCAACCCATTGTAGGATATTTAAAGCCAGAAAATATTTTAAGATTGTAAGAATTTTTCTTTTTTTTTTAGGTATTAATGATTTCAGCAATACTAATTAAGCTATAGCCGGCGGAGAGAATAAGTGGATTTATACCTGTTACAAGAATGTTTGGGTATATGTGAATAAAATGAACTTGGCTGGAATTGGAACTGGGCACTCTGATTTCCATCACCGAACCATTATCCATTGCACCACCCGCACATTTCAGCTCATAACATCTGGTATTTTGAAGTGATCACTCATCTCGGTATTGATCTGGTTTAACGTTGCTTAACCTCAGTAATCGTAAGGGAATTGGTGTTTTAACTCTATATGGCCGTAAGCCTGTAAGGAGGATCATTTGCAGCAATTACTTGACCTGAGATTAAAAACGTTATCAAAACATTAATTTTAGTGTTTAACAGAGGAAGATTAATATAAATATAGTTTTATAGTTATTCCAGAGACAGCACTGAAGAAATATGTATATTCATTTCATAGTTATTCTCGGAAAAAGTTTTATGTCTAAATTCTTTAACATTTACCGTTCATCTGAGAAGTAAATACTCATCAACTAGGCGTGTGCCATTCCACGTAGCTAAATCTATGAGCGGAAACTCGAAGCCAGCCGCTACGAACGTTAATATTGAAAGAATATAGCAGAAAAGACAATCCGTGGCTTGACTATGAAATTAGGCATGGCTAATCATGTGTGAAAGTAAAAAGAGTTTTCAAACCTTATGCGCTGAAGATATTTAAATAGAGTCAGAATAAGAAGATAAAAGAAATCAATTGAAAAAAAATCAGAACACATGAGCCTAGCATATAAATGAAAACCATTTCGTATCCATTCCTTAAATAGGAAGAGAAAATAGGTTGAATGCGAACGTGGAATACATTTTCGCTAACGTATTTCTTGTCGGAACAAAGATTGAACGGATAAAGATCAATTGTAATAATTATTGCTTCAATTTTCCCAGCATGTAATCTTCGACCTTCCTCCGTTTTTTTTTTCTTTTATTTATTTCTGAAATGTTGCTGTCTCTTGTTCTGAGGTAACATGCGTATCAACACTTACATTCGCCTCACCTGTTGCTTGTGTCAGTCTACCGTTGTGGTTGTCGCCTCCTCGCCTCTTCACAGAAATTATAACTCGCTGTTGAACTCTGAACGCGCTCACCTCTCTTAGGTAATATCAGTGGAATCCGAAGTTCATGACTTTTTCTTTATTGATTAGTGTTTCATACACGCTATTAATGTCTGTGAGAGCATTACCTATGTATAGTATGTGAACGCGTTCTTTCAAACTTCTCCCAACAAGTTTTTAACAACTAATGACAAGGAAATTTATTCCGAGTAATCACGTACACTGAATAAATTTGCTTTGTGCTTTGTCAAGGGAACGTTGCGCATGACATGAAGAGGCGAAGACATGTTAAATATTACAGTTGAAAAAAGATAAAAAAGGCGATGTCTGTCCTGTTAAGTGGCCAACTCTTTGATCAACTATTATTTATTGTTATGGTCCACGGTGAAAGTGCAAGGTAGAACCAATAAAGAAGTACGCGAACACAGGCATGGAATAACACAGATATATTACAAACAGGAATATATACAGAGAAGTAGAAGTGTTAGTATGAACAATCAGGTTTAGTAGAGAGAACAATGTAGTCTCGACCAGTATCACTATTCCAATGTCTTGCAGTAATTGTCTGAACGCGACTCTGTTTCGGACTGCCTCTGACTCGACTTGAACTGACCCCTTGCCTACTCCTGAGGTGCAGTATTTATTAAGTATGGAATAGTCCATTATTATTATTATGGGTAAGATCCAATAACATTTATCAAATACCCTCCTGGATATGAGGTGATTGAAAAGTTGGCCTCTAGTTAAGGAAGTCGTATTATACAAAATTTGAAAAAAACTAAAAAAAAAAAAACTAAAAAAAAAAACGAAATATATTTTCCCATGATGCAAGTTGTAAAGAAACCGGAAATGTTTTTTTTTTTCTTTTTGTTACATGCGCGATTTTACGACCCGACTTCGGGAAAGGACAGAATCTTTCTTTTTTCATTTTCCAACCTGATTGTTGGGACATTTTTTTAAGCGTTTCACCCCAAGCAAGTCGGGAAGCCACTAGCTCGCAAGGGGTTACAGAGAGTTGGAGCGAGAGGAAATAGGAGTGATAGAGGAAAAGATTAAGGATATGGGATAGATCAAGGCATCTGGAAACGTTGATTGATATTACATTTGAATAGCTGGAGATTATAGCTATCAGGGAAACAGGAAAAGGGGAGGGAGTTCCACAGGCGAGAAGTGCGAGACATGAAGCTATTGGAGTAGAAGAGACGGCTACATTTAACAGTTTCGACAGTGAAAGGATGAGAGCGAGATGCCAGCCTAGTTGAGCGCTTAAATTCATGAAGTCTGGGAACCAGCGAATGCAGCTCATCGGATCAGTTACCATGAAAGAATTGTTCTCTTAACATAGTTCTTAATCAAAATTAAACAGACATCTCGAAAAGATATTAAGAATTCTGTTCCATTACAGTCAACCTAAAATAAATAAACGTCCGTAGTACAAAATGAAGTTTTTTGTCTGCTTTTATCTTTTTTGATTGCTTTTGTTTTTGTAAACGAACGTTCATTTAAAAGATAAAAAAAAGTACAACCGGTTAATGATATAGATATAAATAAACCAGTCACGGGAGACCACAGAGCTGTAATCAGAGAGACCTATAGCTGGAATTATGAGTTTCAAGTCAAAACCACAATTGTTAAGCAATTATTAGGATGATGATCATCTAATGATTGCGGTCTTAATTATTTCACCTGAAGCAAGGCGCTGAAACTACTTAGATGCAAGACCCTCATTGACAGTGAAAGGAAATAAAGAATTGTTATTAAACAGAAAATCAATAATTGAAGCAAGTATGAACCCCAGAATAATGATTATAGGTCCTGTCTCTTGTGGTTGTTGATATATATTTTTAGAATTTAAAAGAAATTAATAAAACTCCTTATCTTAAAATGGAAAATATTAAAAAAGACGAGAATATATAAAAGCTTAAATGATCCATGTCCCTTGTTTTTACATGAAAAGCTGAATATTATAAAGTTTCCTAAAAATCAACTTCTCCTAAATCAGAGAAATGAATTAACAGTAATTTTTATGCATAGTATAATATTTACTTTAAAATATAGTTAGAAATTTTCATAAAAAATCTACGCATTATAATGACATATCCATTATTTTATTAATATATAATGATCCACATAACTTTAATATTGCCTTGTTTTTATGGTCCATTCAGTATAATAAGTATCGTATTTTGGGTTTAAAATATATATAAAAATGTTTTAATTTGTCTAGAGGCCCCTTTAAATATAGTACTATGTCTACTTCACTGTATCTAAAGCTTATATTTGTAACAAGATCTGTAGTCGACATGATTAATGTGTCAATTTATTTAGTCATGAATTAATAACCTACCTACCCCTGCATTCTTAGCTTAATTTTCATTTTTTATTTTATTTTAGATTTGATCCGTGTTTTGATTGGTCAACCAAGACATGCCCACAAATGTGATTTTTTTTAATTTTGGAATTTTGGTTTCCATGCCTCTCCTTTTTAAACTCTCAAATAAGGTACGGAATTGTTTTCTGATTTGCCAAGTAAATCATTTTCATCATTAATTATCTAACATCGCCTGATGAGGGACAAATTCAAAGTTCCGAAACATGGTAATTTTTGTGTAGTGATGTAAAATAAAAATATTATAATATATATATATATATATATATATAAATGACATCCAAACAATTCATCTCATACAGATGATCAATGCATTGATAAGTCCAGGAGAAAAGTACTTTCTCATGCACGAAATGATCATCTAAATTGTTTGGATCTGATTAATTCTAATTCACAAATATGCTCTCTAATATATATATATATATATATATATATATATATATATATATATATATATATATATACAGAGCTCAAATTTATGAATCAATTTTAATATTTTATATTACTTACAAACGGATTTTTAAATATTTTATATTACTTACCCATATATTTTTACATATATATATATATATATATATATATATATATATATATATATGTTTATATATATATATATTTATAAATTAATTGATTTAAAATATGTTTTTTTCGCTACAAATTTACATTGAGCACTATTTTGTAAAAAATAAAAATATCTATAAGAACACAGAATTATATATTATGTTCTTTTTTTGATGATATATATATATATATATATATATATATATATATATATATATATATATATATATATGTATGTATGTTCCTGAAAAATTATTTTTCGGTCAAGTTCTCTGGGGAAGGAGTGTGACTATTACTGCTGCTAATGAAATACTCTTTGATAAAACGAATTGAGTTCTCTCAATCACCAGCGTGTTCATCTAAAAATAAATTCGCTTAAAATTCACCTTCATCCCTGCCCTTCGGTAATGGCAAAATGTATAATTTATTAGAATGGGTTTATTAATCCGACAGATTTGTATCATTTTAAACATTATTATTAATGGATGCACGTATTTGAGTAGACGCTCCGTTTACTTATTAAACAGTATATTTATTTATATTCACTTATATACCAAATTCCTTTTGTTTACGCTTTGATATGAAACTGTGTGCAAACATTAAAAACTTCGAAGCAATTGAATATAGGTAAAAATTAACCCAAATCGTTTGGGGAAATAATCACCAGATTTTCTATACGTCCTTAGATTTCATCAAAAAGAAATTGGAAGGACATTACAAAAACTGAATATAAAATTTTACAAATCTTTCCTTCCGGTCACATCAAATCAAACATGTATAAAAGTAGATATCTAATATAGATGTTCTTAACCAATCCAAATTTAAATATAGATATCTAAATATAGATGTTCTTAACCAATCCAAATTTATAAATAATTATATTGGATATACCACAACATGTATAACAAGAAGAGTCACGTTACATTTCTCTGACCATATCTCTGTTTGGTATCATTTAAATACACATGGAGACCTACTAAACTCTATCCGTAGCATATTCGTTGATAATGAAAATATAATAGTTTCATCGACATGTAAAAAAAAAGGTTAACAATTATGGAAGCATTATTAATAAAAAGGAAAATCCCAACACTGAACTATGAACACGGCCACAATGTGGTGACCGTGTTTGGAAAATAAAACAATTCTATAACTCTAGATACATACATAAAACAATGCATATATTCAGTTAAAATAAAAATAAAATAAAATTCATCGGTAATACTTGCTAATCGTATAGCCGAAGGCGCTTGTAAAACATTCAGATAATTTTTATGTAATTTATTTCCAGAAAAGAAAAAAAAAATAACGGAGTTATAAATAATATAAGAAAACATGAGAAATTATATGAAAAATCTCAACCACAGCAACTTGTTAGTCGTTTTCAACGGAACTTGCGCACACACACACACACACACACACACACACACACACACACACACACACACACACACACACATATATATATATATATATATATATTTACATACGCTCTATCTCTGATATTGAGCACTTTATCTCATAAATCTAGCATACCTTAAAACTATATTTCTTCATATATATATATATATATATATATATATATATATTACAAAAACCTAAAATTACCTCAACATGGGATATGTTGAGGTAATTTTTGTTCTTTTTTTTTGCTTTAAAAATACCTATACTCTGTTATAATAAATATATCGAACTCTCTGTGGATCAGTTTTATTAATCAATATTACTAGGATCCACCCGTATTATATACCAACGGATCGAATATATATATATATATATATATATATATATATATATATGATCTGTATATGAAAATGTTCCTTATAGCCACAAATTGTACCTAGTTGGGAATTGTTGTTTCAGTTAAGCATACGAAATAGCTATAGAACTGTTTCTTGAGTAACGAATATACGTTATTTCTCTTGAGACTAACGATTTCTTCTTGTTCTATGCTTGGTATAAAGCAGTACTTCGAATGTTGATTTTACAGGCCAAAAATCATACACAATTCAGCTTCACAAAAGTTACGGTTAGAAAATCTTTATCATAGATTTTTAAAAAAAGAAATCCTGAGTTGTTTTTAGCATTGTTCAATTTAGACAGAATGAAATAGGAAACTTCCTTTCTTGTTTCAAAGGACACAAGACAAAAGTATCTATATTCAAGTTCCATTCTGAATTGCATTCTCTCCGTTTCAAACACGCCACATATCCTCCCCACGCCTTGAGCACTAAAACTCCGTTCTTTGCTTGCAGACGTTTTGCAGAGGGCATTTGGTCGCCTTGCACATCTTATTCTCCCGGCTTTCACGTTTCTTCTTCCAAGGTATTATTTTAGGTACACAACTGCTAAATCAAGACAGATGTATCAAGAAACGATAATTTTTTTTTTATCTGCTTTTTAAATCTCTATGGCTTTCTTGTCAGTGTTTCTCTCGTTTCTCATCTCTTTCTTTTACCAAAGTCCTTCCTGAGCTTTTCTGCCAAAAGTACAAAGAACGGAGACGTTCTATGAAGTCATCGATTGAGCAATCGATACATTGATATATATGACGGTCAGATTATCGATCTTCTTGCTTATATAATTTTTAATGTTTACCTGTCTGCCGATCTAAAACCATGAGTATCTCGGAAGCTATTTGTGGCGATATTAGCGATTCATCCGGCTGTATGTATGTGTGTATGTATGTATGTATGTATGTATGTATGTCTCTCTCTCTCTCTCAAACTATCTATCTATCTATCTATCTATCTATCTATCTATCTATCTATCTATCTATCTATTCTTTTCTATCTATCCATCCCTTGCTGTTCATTGTACATCGAACTATACACATCTATCTATCTATCTATCTATCTATCTATCTATCTATCTATCTGATTTTGTTTATATATATATGTATGTATGTATCATACTGTCTACCTGATTATCTAATTATTTTCCATTCTATCTCTCTCTGTATCTATCTCAATCTGCTCATATCTATCTATCTATCTATCTATCTATCTATCTATCTATCTATCTATCTATCTATCTATCTGTCTATATATATATATATATATATATATACATATATATAAATACATTCTGTTCATATCTATCTATCACATTCTTTTCATTAAATATCTATTTAACTATTCACATCTATCACTATTCACTATGTATGTATCTAAATTGGATTGATAGATAGATAGATAGATAGATAGATAGATAGATAGATAGATAGATAGATGTGGACATAAGAATCAATATTGCATGGTAACTGTACAATGTATCACTACTCATTGTCTGACGTTTATTTTGTTTAAGAATTATTTTATATCTTATTTCTAAATTTTATCAAAGGAAACAAAGTCATGGGATACTATTTACTTTTTTCATCGTCATGATGTTGAAGATATAGGCAGTATATATATATATATATATATATATATATATATATATATATATATATATATATGCATTATATATATATATATCTGTACTAAGTTTTATATATATATATATACATATATGCATATATATATAAATTCATACATGCACACACACACACAAAAACATATATATATAAATATATATCAGACCAAAACAACAATGAAAACATGCAATTGTGAATCTACGAACACAAAACGTGACGAGTGACAAAGGAAAACAGAAAAAAGAAATGAAGAACCAATAAATAAAGAAATCAATACAAAACACGAGTATAAACGGGAATAAACGAGAATAAACGAGACATAAACTGAAAAGAAAAGACGAAAGGCAAACATCTAAGAAAATATATTGTTGATTGTTCAATGTCCAAACGACCAACACAAATACGCTAATAACTAGCGACATCTCTAAAAAAGGTCAAAGTTCAGATGGCTAATCATTTTTCTTTTTGCTGCCATTGTCAGGTGACCACAACGCCTTACGTTTCGTGTGTATATATATATATATATATATATATATATATATATATATAAGGTTCTCGGGTTACGTCGGACCTGGCGTACGGCGTTTCGTGGTTACGGCGCCATCTCCCATAATGCAATACGTCGTCACACGGCGCTATATGAGATAGACGGCGTTGTTTCTTCAACGGTTGTACGCCATATTGTATATGGCTCCCAGGCGTAAGGTAAACTCGTGGGTGCTTATGTAGTGCGTTCAGACCTACCTCGAAAAGTAGGAACGGATCTTCGGCGCGACGTAAATCGAGGATTTATATATATATGATACATGCACGCACATACACACACACATATATATATATATATATATATATATATATATATATATATATATATATATATATATGTATTTAGACAGCATTTTTTCATTGATACATGTTTCATTAAATTATATAGTCATGTATTCTCCATTTTTTTAATGTAAATTTTTTCATATCGTCTGATAAGCTTAATAACATTATCATTAAACAAAGAAAGAAAATCACAATATTGATGCATATTTTTTAATCCTATACAAGCTTTCGGCTTACATGAGCCATTATCAAAGATGACAATTGCATTACAATATATTAAGCAATACACGGACAAGACAGTGATGATAGTCTGCTTTTGTTTACATGGAAGATTTCTAAGCAACGGGTATAAACACAGCTATAATTAAGCATGAAAACAATAAACAAAAACTAAAAGTTCTTGAAGTTATATACATAAAACAGTTGAAACCTAATCTGAACAAAATAAACTACAAAATCTCCACAAATATTCTTAAATGCCTATAATTGATAACAGAAGCCATTGGTTTATACCAACGACTTCCCATACTTAATACTTCTCGTTTTCATTCAATCTCGTGTGGTCATGTGTGACGCCATGAGCTGCGGTGCGATTTTCGCAACCAGCGTCTAATATGCACAAGTTTGTCGTTGCTTGGAAATCTTCTATGCAAACAGAAACCCTTGTCTATACTATTTAATGAAACATGTATCAATATATATATATATATATATATATATATATATATATATATATATATATAATAAGATATATATAATAAGATATATATATATATATATAAGATAAAAATGTTAAAAAATGTAGTTTTAATGCATGCTATATTTATGGTTTACACTGCGCAATAAATAAAGGTCAAAGTGACCCTTGAATTCAAAACATGGCCTGACAATCGTGTTTAAGCGTGAAACAGACTGTTGCCTCTGGGTGTTGACATCAGTGGCCACTTCTATATTTATATATGCAAATATATATTGCATTTCATTATTTTATTTTATTTTATTGCAAACCAGTTGCATCCTACCTGTAAAATTAAAATATAATTTGCGTGTATATAACAATTATTGGCCCTGAGATTTATCCATTAGTGCAAAAAAAAATCAAAACGTCTAATCTGATTCTTAGAAATTATTCAACACCTCAGAATCAACCAGATGTATAAATAATGTTTATGACTTCACATCGCCAACACTAACAATCTGATATATATATATATATAGTTGATATTTCTATTACAAAATGAAAAGAATGGATTTCATGATTAAATTTTACTCTCGTCAAAATATCCTCATTTAGTCTTGATTACTGCAGTACAAATATTTGCCATTGGTTGCAAAAGTTACTCAATGTATAAAATGGTATAATTGATTCCATTCTTATTCAATTACACTGAGAGATCTTTCATCTTTCATTTTTTATTTTTTTTTTTACTCTTCTTTCAAGTCCATCCTATGCTAATTCTGGGGGTGGCTTCAAAATTTTGAACTGTTGTATATATATATATATATATATATATATATATATATATATATATTTAAAGACATTTTATGTTTAACGTTCTTTTTTATAGATACAAGTATTTAAGTAAATGCTCTGTTTATAATAAACAATAATAAATAACATTTACCGGCCTGAATGTCCGAGAAATTTTCATACAAAATATTCGTCCTTTGACAGGATTCGAACCTGCATCCTATACGGAACCGTCATTTACGCTGACGTGCCTTAAATTGTCGGACTTTGTCTATTTCTTTATATATATATATATATATATATATATATATAGTGAACATTAAGTCAACACTCAGAAGCGACAGGCTATTTCATAGACGCAATCATCAGGAGGCCTGACAATTGCGTCTAACATGAAACAGCCTGTCGCCCTGAGTGTTGACTTCAATGTTCACTGTTATATTTATAGTTACATACGCTCTATCTCTGATATTGAGAACTTTATCGCATAAATATAGGACACCTTAAAACTACATTTCTTTATAAATTGAGGTTTAGTTCTTTCTTCAAAATTTTCAAGAATGCCAACACCCCTTAAAAAAATTGAATTCTCTTCCAACCACCAACTTAAAACTATACAATATTTATCTTATATAAAAAAGAGTAAATCATATTTTCAAACATTATTTAGCATCGCCTGAAAATAAAACTAAATATTAAATTTTAAGTTTAATTTAAGATTTAGATTTAGGTAATTTCTGTGTCGTGAGGAATATATATTTTTAAATAATAATTATATTATGTTCTACTGTGTATCAGCCACGGTTTTTAAAGTAAATGATAAAGAACAAAGGATAATAAATCGGATTACACTTTATTTTGATATATGTGTATTGAACTGTAGTGTGCGTATATATATATATATATATATATATATATATATATATATATATATATATATATATATATTTCAGAAGATATAAAACATGATATTCAGCAAGCGAATCAAATTGGGGATTCCAAAAACAGAATAAGTTCAATAATTTAAACATGTAGAATATATGTCAGCAGAGAAGTGTCGCAATAAAACATGTAGGAGTATTGGGAAAGCCAACGATGCCTCCTAAAAGCTAAGCAATGTATTAAGAAACAGAAAAACTTTGTTAGAAACAGAAAGGTGTACTAAAATGTTACGTAATATCAGTCTTCCGATATGGCAGTGAATGCTGTTCAATCTCCTCACAGATGAAAAAGAGACTTGAAGAAACAGAAATGTGATTTTACAGAAAGATTCTGAGAATAATATGGTACCAACCATGTAAGCAGCGACGAAGATTTAGAGAAAATAGAAACAAAAGCGCTACAAAGAACTAATTGATATTTTAAGGGTATATAAGTAAGTAAGTGTCTTAGAAAACTTGATTCTCACAGGTCAAATTGAATATGAGAACGGAAAAGAAGCGGTTAAACTTAGTGAGCTTAAATGTATGGATGGCGAAACCATTACATTTGTCGTTATCTACATTCATTCACTCAATCCCTTTCTGTAAATTATACACTCTTTCCATTTTGTTTCTTGCCAATTTTTCCCAGCGTCGTTTCTATAAATATTTTCATGATAGTTTTTCTGGTCGATTTTTCGTCTTTGGGACCTCAATGTTGAAACTTTAAGCGACATAATAGATTGACTTTTAGGTCTTCTCCTTTTACAGTTGGAATTACTAGATGTAACCGTAGGTTCCTTGTGGAACTTTCTTCGGTTTCTTTCTTTCCAGTCAACTTTGATCTTCAATAGTGTACACCCTTGTGCAAATTAATTGAAACAACCGCTTTAGTTTCCTTTCTTTTAAAACACGGTCAGTATTAAATCCACTGAAATGACAGGTTTTTATCGATTTCTGTTTTTTCCCCAGATTATGTCATTTGCAGGGGCGAGCTGCAATATAAAACTATTTTAGGGGAGCATGATGAAAATATGTTTAGCGTTGAAAAATGTTGCGTCATCCGTGATTGCATCTGATATTTATCACGCCCAGTCACTATTGTCTTTTCTGTCGATTAGTTGTCCTACGACCATTGTCTGCGATGGACGTTACTCCAAGGAAGCTTACAAAAATTGTATCGCTGCCCGAACACACTGGCAAGCCTTACCAATGAGCAAATCAAAGTACTATAGAGTGACGCGGAAACTCTCCTGATTTTTAATCCAGTCGTGAATCTGTGGTCAATCTGCAAGTAACGACTTCGTGGAATTGGCATACTAAGTACTAACATGTGCACTGGTTCATGTTTTATTGGAAAAATACGAAAAAAAGTAAATGTTAACGGAGTTATTCGTTTTGTTTCAATTAATTTGCAGAAGGTTGTTGGTTGATCATGGCTCTCTACATCTTCATGTACAATTAATTTTCAAAAGGGTGTAGGTTATGCTCGGATTTCCACGTTCCCTTTTGCCTTCAGTTCGCCTCGAGTGTTTCAAATTTTCCAAGCACTCTTTCCTCGTCATGTGCTCAAGAAATATCAACTCTCACTCTCTCTCTCTCTTTCTTTCTTTCTTTCTTTCTCTCTCTCTCTTTCTCTCTTTCGCTCTCTCTCTCTTTCTCTCCCTCTTCCGTTCTTTCTCTCTTTCTTTCTCTCCCTCTTTCTGTGTCTCTCTTTCTCTTTCTTTCTCTCCCTCTTTCTGTGTCTCTCTTTCTCTTTCTTTCTCTCTCTTTCTTTCTTTCTTTCTCTCTCTCTCTCTTTCTCTCTTTCTTTCTCTCTCTTTCTCTCTCTCCCTCTTTCTTTCTTTCTTTCTTTCTTTATGGTGTTAAATATAAGTGTCTTTGTTGTTCTCTATTTACTCAAAACCTACGCAATTGATGTAAAATCTTTATTGTAATTCTGCTTTCGCCTCCCTTCATTAATTAATAAATTCCTTGATTAGTACGCACGACCGTTACGCTATGCCAATAACTCATAAATAATGAAACTAATCCGTTTTGGACCGCGTGAAAACACGGAGCCAAAATATCAGAGACGCACTAAGCGTACGAAAATTGTAACGCTGCCCGAACACACTGCCAAGCCTTACCAGTGAGCAAATCAAAGTTCTGTTGACCTGCCCGGAAACTTTCCTGATTTAAATCCAGGTCGCCAAGTTGTTATAGAGTAGTTTCACAGTAGAGGCTTGTATTTGTACTAAGTCGGTCCTAAAATAGGTTCGACGTACAAAACGTTAGGAACTTGATATAACAGTTAATGACGCAGCAATCTAGTTGTGATGGCTGATACTTTAATGTCCGACTAACGGTCGTCCGACATCGACTGACTGACCAACTGACTTAGCTACTGCTACTACTCCTACTTATTATAGGTGGGAGTGTCTATTAACTATAGAATAGGTGTGTTCCAGTACACACAGATAGATAGATAGATAGATAGATAGATAGATAGATCCAATGACGCGTAAGCTGCTTGACATAGATGAGATAAAATAAATCAAAGTACTGTTGACTGGCGCGGAAACTTTCCTGATTTAAATCCAATCGAGAATCTGTGGTCAATCTGCCCGGAACGGCTTTGCCTACTAAAAGCTAAGCAACGTGTTAAGAAACAGAAACACTTTGTTAGAAACAAAGAAAAGAGTCCTGAACTGTTATGTAATATCATTCCTCCTATATAACAGGGAATGCTGGACAATCTCCTCACAGATGAAGAAGAGACTTGAAGCAAGAGAAACAAAGAAAAGAGTCCTGAACTGTTATGTAATATCAGTCCTCCGATATGGCAGTGAATGCTGAACGATCTTCTCACAGATGAAGAAGAGACTTGAAGCACGAGAAACAAAGAAAATTGTCCTGAACTGTTATGTAATATCATTCCTCCTATATAACAGGGAATGCTGGACAATCTCCTCACAGATGAAGAAGAGACTTGAAGCAAGAGAAACAAAGAAAAGAGTCCTGAACTGTTATGTAATATCAGTCCTCCTATATAACAGGGAATGCTGGCTAATCTCCCCACAGATGAAGAAGAGACTTGAAGCAAGTGAAACAAAGAAAAGAGTACTGAACTGTTATGTAATATCAGGCCTCTGATATGGCAGTGAATGCTGGACAATCTCCTCACAGATGAAGAAGAGACTTGAAGCAATAGAAACAAAGAAAAGAGTCCTGAAGTGTTATGTAATATCAGTCCTCCTATATTAACTATAGAATAGGTGTGTTCCAGTACACACAGATAGATAGATAGATAGATAGATAGATAGATAGATAGATAGATAGATAGATAGATAGATCCAATGACGCATAAGCTGCTTGACATAGATGAGATAAAATAAATCAAAGTACTGTAGACTGGCGCGGAAACTTTCCTGATTTAAATCCAATCGAGAATCTGTGGTCAATCTGCCCGGAACGGCTTTGAGGAATGAACATACGAAGTATTAAGTCATGGATCAAGTTTCATTGGAAAAAATCGAAAAAAATGTAAATATTAACGGAATTATTCGTTTTGTTTCAATTAATTTACACAAGAGTGTATGTGGTCTTGGCCCACCACATCTTCCTTTGCAATTAATTTTCAAAAGGGTGTAGATTAGTTATTTTCGATTGTGTAACTCTCTTCCGGCTTCTTTCTTTCCAGTCAACTTTGATCTTTAAATCTTTAAATGCATTTTCAACCGCGATCGTATTCCATTCTTAATTTTTATTCATTTATTATTCTCACTTAATTATGTGTTCTTTTTTTCTCATATCCTCTGATGCGTCTTAGTGGCTTTATTGTCTTGCTTAAGGTGAAATGATAAAAAAGAAGTAGGTGGTAAGGATTCAAGCCGTATGTTCATTTGTTTTTCAATGGCAAGGCTACGTTATGTTTATCCTTGATTTACCTTGAGGGAACAGTTTTTATATTTGCATAACATGAATCTTGCTTCTTGAGTTCCATTTTTAGAATTCCTTCTTGAATTCTATCATTATTATTGACATTGTTTTAATTCGACCTGATACTCTTTGTCACATGTCTTCAAATAGCTCACGGGCATTTCTAGTTAAAATATATCTAATTATCAACTTGCTTTCCACGTGAGAATTTTCCTCCACTCGGCTGTCATTGATGCTCTGAATTGTAACTGCCCCCGACTCCCTGTTTATATTACCTTACTATTTCTGTAATGTTTTCCACCTTGCGATTTTACAAGTGTGTACTTGATATTTTTATGCACGTGGCAAAAATAGAGAGAGAGCTGACTTAAAGAAAATCGCTTATCTTTTTCTCTTCAAATAGATGTAGGATTTGAATTGGAAACAGTGTGAAACTGTCAAATGTTTCATTGTCTTTCTTTTTCTCCCATGTCCCGGATAGACGAGCAAAACAATTAACGGCTAATTTAGTTATAATAAAACAGAAGGAAAGAGATTCCAATGTAGAATTACTGACCGTTGTCCTTCAAGAAGAAGAAGAAGAAGAAGAAGAAGATTAGAAAGGGGGAGGAAGAGGAGGAGGAGGAAGAAGAAGAAGGTGAGGAAGAGGAAGAAGAAGAAAAAAGGAGGAGAAGGAAAAGAGAAAGAAAAAGAAGAGGAAGAAGAAACACAATAAAAATGAGGAAAATGTGAGGAAGACATAGTGACAAAAAAGGTAAAAGCTACCATAGAAATTAAGAAGTAAAAACAGGTAAACAAAATTCTGTAAAAAAAAAAATGAATGAACGAATGAAAAATTAGGTAAAAGCAAACGATCAGAAGTAGAAAAAAACAATTGATAGATATGAAGAACTTCGATGGATATGAACAGACTGGGATAGATAGATAGATAGATAGATAGATAGATAGATAGATAGATAGATAGATAGATAGATAGTGAACAGACGGAGATAGATAGATAGATCTGAACAGACTGAGATAGATACATAGATATGAATAGACTGAGATAGATAGATAGATAGATAGATAGATAGATATGAACAGACTGGGATAGATAGATAGATAGATAGATAGATAGATAGATAGATAGATCTGAACAGACTGAGATAGATACATAGATATGAACAGACTGAGATAGATAGATAGATAGATAGATAGATAGATAGATAGATAGATAGATAGATAGATATGAAGAAACTTAGATGGATATGAACAGACTGGGATAGATAGATAGATAGATAGATAGATAGATAGATAGATAGATAGACAGATAATGAACAGACTGAGATAGATTCATAGATATGAACAGACTGGGATAGATAGATAGATAGATAGATAGATAGATAGATAGATAGATAGATAGATATTAAAAATGAACCTACGGAATCAGCTAAAAGAATGAATGAATGATTTTAATAAATTTGCGTCTTATGTCTCGTCGTTACGCCGGAAATGAGGGTTCTGTTCAAAGGAATATTACTGGGCTTTTTTCACAACGCTTGCTATTTCTCGACCGCCCACCATGGTGGATCGCACGATGACCACAGAACAAATATGGCCAGAGGGATGTATCCATGGACCAGTGGGAATCGTTTATTTCTAGCGCAGCACGTTTCTCTTTCGCCAGATTCTGTGCTCATGCCACATCATGATCACGTGGGTTTCTCGTGGTTTCACAGGTAATCCCCTGGAATGTCGAATGGCACTCTCGAGGTTTCAGTACTGAAATTAGTTTCTAAATTCAACCGTGTGCCTCTGCTACTCTGACTTGGGTAGTGACATCTACTGCACTGCTTAGAACATCCTTCTTCTTTCATGTGCCGTGTCCCTTCAGGCATAGGCTATCATGGCCATCCACATTGTCCAGTCCCTTGTAGCTCTGAATAAATTTTGCTTTTTGCTATTTCTCCAAAACCCTGTTCTGCTATCCAGTTTTGCTTTCGCCTGGCTTTATTTCCCTCTATCCGACCTGTGAGTATCAGTCTTTCCAAGCCCTTCTTCATCATTACGGGCACAGGAAATTTTAACTGCCACTTTCTATGTTAAATAATTTTTTTTTTCTCTCCAAAACCTCGTCGCTGCTTACAAATCCAGCCCATATTACGGCTCTAATATCTGGCCTTATAATATCGAGTTCCTTAATAATGGTAAAGCTTAAGACCAGTGGTTGAAATTCAAGAGAAAATATCTATCAATCACAGTCTTTTAATTATCTATCTATCTATCTATCTATCTATCTATCTATCTATGTTCCATCAATATCGATCTCCGTTTGAACATTATCTATCTATCTATCTATCTACCTATCTATCTATCTATCTATCTCAGTCTGCTAATTATTTATCTATCGAGTTCCTTAATAATGGTAAAGCTTAAGAACAATGGTTGAAATTCAAGATAAAATATCTATCACAGTCTTTATCTATCTATCTATCTATCTATCTATCTATGTTTCATCAATATCTAAGTTTGAACATTATCTATCTATCTATCTATCTCAGTCTGCTAATTATTTATCTATCGAGTTCCTTAATAATGGTAAAGCTTCAGAACAATGGTTGAAATTCAAGAGAAAATATCTATCACAGTCTTTATCTATCTATCTATCTATCTATCTATCTATCTATCTATCTATGTGTTGAAACCTGAATAATGCATGGAATAATAATGCAACACAAAATGTATTCAGAACAAAATTTATTGAAACAAGAAAGTGTACACAATATTTACATATAGTCTTTTGCATATTCCTGGTAAGACCGTTCCTCGTGAATGTGTTGACTGAGACGCAGTCTGCAGAGTCTCTGGTTGAATCTCTTGATTCCTCCCCTCGTCTTCCCGGTACCAACCATATTTATATGGTCAGTACTCCACTATGCAAATTAGGTGCATCCTACCACAACACTATGTCTCATCAATATCTATGTTTGAACATTATCTATCTATCTATCTATCTATCTATCTATGCCTCATCAATATCTATCTCAGTTTGAACATTATCTATCTATCTATCTATCTATCTATCTATCTATCTCAGTCTGCTAATTATCTATCTATTTCTGATGTTTCTAATCTGAGTCTATACCTTTGTTCCATCTGTCACAATGTCTATGTCTCTTTTGACATTGACAGCTACAGGTTAATATTTTTTTATATATTCACAATTGATATTCCCTCTTCCCGACATTCCTAATAATTAATCCTTAAATCTTTACCACATTTCAACCACTGAATAATAGACTCGCATTCATATTTTACCGTTGACCAACTGATAACATTCCGATAATATTATCACATGTCACCCTCGAGACAATTAGGGAAAATAAACTGTGACTCTGAAATTTTTCACATTGTCAAATCTCTGGTTAATTGTCCGATGAACAGCAGATAATCTATAAAATAGATAATACGTTATGCAGTGGTCTCTTTTTCGTCTAGCTGTATTCCGAAGTTACAGAGATCCGCCGTCAGTTCCGGAAATAAATAATTAATTGTATTTAATGATGGCAAAGTGTAAGAATGATGGCGGAAATTGAAGAGAAAATATCCAAGAGAAAATATAAATGCTTTACTTAAAGCAGTGGTTCTCAAATATTTTAAGCAATGGCACACATAGGAGAAAAATGAAAATATCACGGGATATTTAGCAAAATTTTGTCATGAGTATACATTTAAATGCTATAAAATAAAAGCTTAGATTTAACAAAATATACACGCAAATGTGAACGTAAAATGTTTCTAATCAACTATTTGTGATGATTATTTAGTGTGAAACCCTTGCTTGGAGTTTTTCACGATTTCTTTAATATTTGCCCGAAGTTGCGATAAGCAGACCCTCATTTCTTCTTCAGTTAAGCGTATGCTTTCTCGCTTTTTATTTAAGGTTTTTTTAAGGCTAAGAAGCGTAATTCACATAAATAAGAATTAAAATATTCTCATAAAATTGATAAAGTCTTTTAGGCTAATGTCGGATATTCCTTTTGTATTGAAATCTAGAATCTATCAATGGGTACCGGCGAATGTTTTATTTTGTTTCCGCCATCACTAGAAATTCTTCTACGCATAACTGAAGTCCAGTATTAGAAGGAACATTTGTGAAGGGATTTCAAATCGAATCCGACTTTCGCGGTACACCTAAGTGGATCGGGTGGCACACTAGTGTGCCGCGGGACTTCGGTTAGGAATCAGTGTTTTAGGAATAGACGAACTGTAACAATTACCGTGGAGGCACGGTGGAATAGTGGATAGTGGCTTGGATTGAGAAATCGGAGAGCCGTGTTCGAATTCCAGTCGAATCCATTACTTACCTGCTAATACTCTTGACAAAAGTATGAATCCTCTATGGGTAAATAGCAGGACAGAACGGGTTCTATAGCATTAGATGGCAACTGGTCAACCGCAGAAAGAAATGGCAACCTACTGCAGGAAAAAATCTGCTCGTTAATTGTTATGGGACCTTATCCATAATAACATAATGGACTATTCCATTCGCAATAAATACTGCGCCTCAAGACGGAACACCCTTCCCTATTCCAGTTTCCCTGAGAGCGATAATCTGCAGCTATTCAAATGTAATGTCAATCGACATCTCCAGTTGCCTTGATCTATCCACTACCCTTCTCCTCATCCTTTCTTCTATCACTGCTATCTGATCTTGCTCAAAATTTTCTGTAACGCCTTGCGTCCAAGTGGCTACCCGCCTTGCTTGGGGTGAAACGCTAAAAAAAAGATAAAAAAAAAAAAGCATCTTGATTAACATTATGCCAAGAATTGTTAACAAATTATCGATCTCTGACCAAAGAAATACAGATTAATAAACATAGATGTTCAACATGACACGCCTGCTTTTATTTCAGGTAAACACAAATATGCACGTGTATAGTGTGAGTTTTTAGAATTTGATTTTACTGCCAAAAAATAAGAGGTCACACTATATACAGGTACAATTTTTCTTACCTCCTATACACAATTTATTATAACTGTTGTACCATACCAACGGAAGATAACAAGTATGTCCCCATTCAAATAAATAGAGTAGTAAATACTGTATGTTGGTCTGCAGTCGGAGATTCGTCTCCAGCTGTGCTGGTCAAACTCTCTGCCTCAGAGCAGAGAGGATCCCCGATGAGGCTATGTCGAAGGGTAAAGTCTCATCCCGGGAAAAAGCTACCTGACCTTGTTATGTAATGGGTCTATGGGGAATTTTTCGTCTAGCCTCCGGGCTTGGATATCCCACATTAAATTCGGCCTTGTGCCACATCTGACCGCGTGGGACAGTTCGTAGATATCCTGCAGTCGGAGATTAGTCTGCAGCTGTGCTGGAAAAACTCTCTAACTCCGGGCAGAGACGATCCCCAGACGAGACTATGTCAGATAGCAGAATCTCGTGCCGGGAAACAGCTACCCGACACCGTTTTATACGTGGTTTACGGGGAATTTTTGGCCGAACCTACGGACTCAGATAGGCCACATAAATTCAGCCTTGTACTACATCTGCAGCTGGAGATTCATTGTGAAATTCACTTGACTTAATTCTAGCAGTTGACTGCTAATTCTATGCGCCGCTGGTGAATCTTATATGTGTTGTTCTTGTCCTAAATATTATCAACCTTCGTGTGATTATTCTATGCAGTAACCTTCCCAAACTGAGACATACAACGAGATATGTGAAGTGTTTAAAATTTAGTAAAACTGCACTCTTAAATTTTTGTAATGGACTATGTGTAATGAACTCGGTGTACGTGTTAATCCTTCACTTCTTCTAACTCTAGATCATTGTTTCTGTTTTAGAAAGTTTTACCATAGTTCCTACGTCTTGGAAAACTTGGTAGAGAATGCTGATGTTTTGTTCAAGGTCGTTGTTATCGAAACGACGAATACATATATTGCATTACAGCCATATCACGTTGAAACATAGGTTCCCGTAGGATCACCGAAGTTAAGCAACATCGGGCTTGGTTTGTAGCGAAATGGGTGACAGCATAGGAATATCTCTTGCAGTCAGCTTGGAGGTGAGACTGGTGTAATGAATAACGGTTTGAAATTGTTCATGGGATAACAGATTTCGAAATCCCATTGGCTTCATTTTATTCAATTACGCAAAAATACCCTTGTGAAAGGAATGAATTTACCTCTTCTCCCCCGTCTATGGGTTAATTAGTATGACTTATATAGCTAAAATCCTTATTATCACAAAAGTTCTTACAATCTAAAAGTATTTACTGCCTTTACATAACCTGAAAATAGTTGATAAGCCGTATCAAACGAATCAATCAATCAAAGAAATACTGATTATCTACAAAGGCATATCGTTTAGATTTATTTATATTTTCTGGAATAAAATTTATAGAAACTGCCGTGGTCACAAAAAAACGGATCAGTTTATATATTAATTGGAATATAGGACTAATCTCCCACTTTATATACATATTATAATTTCTTGTTTGTTTATGAAATTCTGATTAGGTATGAATCCACTTCTCCCCAGCTATTGGTTAATTAGTAAAATTTATATTACTGTAAACCATTATATATATATATATATATATATATATATATATATATATATAATCTAAAAAAGTATTTTCTGGCTTTAAATAACATGCAAACAGTTGATAAACCGTAGACAACGAATCAATCAATGAAATACTTAGTTACACAGGCATGTCATTTATATATATTTACATACTCTAAAATATAAATGCATAGAAACTACCGTGGTAACAAAATGAGGGATCAGTTTATGTATTGATTATAATATAGAATCAAACCCCCTTTTAAGATTCACATTATAATTTCTTGTTTCTTTATCAAATTCTGATTAGGCATGAATCCACCACTCCCTAGCTTTTGGTAAGACTTGTATTATTAAATCATTATTATCAAAAAAAAAAATCTTATTATCTAAAAATATTCTCTGGCTTTAAATAACCTCGAGAGGATTGATAAACCGTAGAAAGTGATTCAATTAGTTAATCGGCAACTATATTTCAAGCATAGCCGACAGTCTCATCATAATTACTACGCGGCCTTCAATATGTGTGGATTATATATATATATATATATATATATATATATATTGATTTTCAAATTCTGAGGTGAGTTATTTTAATCGTTACAGATGCTTTTAAACATTAAAAAAAAACATCATTTTCCCCTTTGTTGCTTTCGACTTGCGGCTTGTAGGGCAAAGT
>CAHIKZ030002922.1:2855000-2870000 GCA_903632075.3 Acanthosepion pharaonis | reverse complement strand
TAGAGAGCTGCTCATAGATCAGTTATTTTGTTATTATGTCATTGTCGATTCGGATAATATGCCTCGTCCTTTGATGCAGTCTTGAAAACATTTCAATGGCCTAGCATGCATTCTATTTGCCTTAGAGAGCTGCTCATAGAGAAGTTATTTTGTTATTATGTCATTGTCGATTCGGATAATATGCCTCGTCCTTTGATGCAGTCTTGAAAACATTTCAATGGCCTAGCATGCATTCTATTTGCCTTAGAGAGCTGCTCATAGAGAGTTATTTTGTTATTATGTCATTGTCGATTCGGATAATATGCCCTCGTCCTTTGATGCAGTCTTGAAAACATTTCAATGGCCTAGCATGCATTCTATTTGTCTTAGATGCTCATAGAGAAGTTATTTTGTTATTATGTCATTGTCGATTCGGATAATATGCCTCGTCCTTTGATGCAGCCTTTAAAACATTTCAATGGCCTAGCATGCATTCTATTTGCCTTAGAGAGCTGCTCATAGAGAAGTTATTTTGTTATTATGTCATTGTTGGTCAGGTAATACGCCTGGACGTTAGTTGGGCTTTCAGGATCATCGCTTTGAGGTTGCTGGTCATTTAGCACTCGAAGACCTCAAGGTTTCTGATCCTATCCCACCATTTGATGCCTAGGAGAGACAGCACAAGGATCGTAAGCGAAAGTGCTGTAACAGTTTTTCTGTGTCGTCTATACATCGAACCTATCAACTCCTAACGAGGAAAAATAAATTGTAAATAAAAGTCCAGACGTTAGGCGAAGTGACACGTATGGAGTTGATGTAGAAGGAAACAAAAACTAAAGGAAACAAGGGATAAACCTCTACTCCTGTTCGAAAGACGGAAAAGGAACGTGAACCGGTTGATAAGCACACTATATCTAACCCTTTGAAGCAAAAAATGAAACAAATATTTCAGAGTTTTTGGCGGAGACGTTAAAAGTTGAAGAGAATGGAAAACCAATCACCAAAAGGAAGCAAGGGAAAAACATCTACACATGTTTGAAAGACTGGGGAGAAGTGTGTAGAGATAAAACAGAATATAAACCCAATTGACCATCCGATAACTACGTTTAACTTCACCGGTAACCGGAAGTTAGATAAACACCGATTTCTAAGTTAGAATGTAGAATTACACTCTCGCGATGTTATTCTGACTTGGAGCAGAATTGAATAAACAATAATATGATGTACAAAATCTTTATTCTCGAATTTTTATCAGACGTTACTAACATAATTCTACTCAAGCAATATCGCAACCTGACTGCCAGATGAAAAATAAAAAAGGGACGTTTTTGTATACAAGATTTTCGCAAAAACTAGCAGGTGTGTGACCCGTACCTCCAAAGGGGGTTAAATCATTTTTTTCTATGGGTTTCTGAAACGTTTTATGAAGTGTAAAATGAGACGGATTGAGTTAATCCGCATTATTTTATCCGCAGAGCGTTTGATAGCTATTCTCTTTTATTATGAGAAGCCAGAACATCATCGACAAAATGTCAGTGAAATCCTTTCCGATGATAATTCTTCTATGACGACTTTCACGATGAGGTATCTCAACAAAGATCTCACCTGCTGCTTTCTTTCAACTCGCAACCAATAACGATGAATTGATATCTACTTTAATATGTTCAACATTCCCCCTTGGAGATATACCTCTTACGTGTTTGCTATCATTGCCATTTCTTTAAAACGTGAATAATACGGAGAACTCTCAAAGCCGTAGGCATGATTTTTGGGTTCTGACAGAGAACAACGGCTTTATGTGACGTCGGAATATATAAAAAGAAATACCGTGTGAACGAAAGTGAAAAATTATATTATTTATTATATATTTATATGTTTTTTAATCATTTCACCTCAAGAATGGAGATGAAGTCACTATGATTCAAGGGATTAATGAGAGTGAAAAAAAAGATGACAATAAAAGAAGTGGAATTAAGAAGACATAAGATGATGACTTTGACTGCATTTAAATTTTTGAAGATCAAGGGAAGCAAGAAACCAAAAAGTCGATTCAACGGGTGCAAATTTCAGCATCGAATTTACCCCCTTGTGTAATTGAAAGAAAAGGGAATAATTTCGTTATTATTTACTTTGTTTTGTATTTTTCCAATGAAACATGACCTAAATCACATGTTAGTACTTCGTATGCCCATTCCACGAATTCGTTCCTTGCAGATTAACCACAAGTTCTCAACTGCATTTAAATCAGGTGAGTTTCCAGGCCACTCTGTAGTACTTAGATTTGCTCACTGGTAAGGCTTGACAGTGTGTAAAAAATAGAAAAAAAAATAGAAAAAAAATAGAAATCGCTTCCACTCTGTCACTCGAGTGGGTCTAAAACTGACCGTATGGTGAAAGAAAGGAACCTAAAGCGGTTATTTCAACTAATTTACACATCGATGTATTCTTACATCTATGTATACCATTTGTAAAAAGGGGGGATCGTGCTGTCTAGTGTTGCGCTTAAATTCCTAAAGTCTATGCGGCCGAAAAGAAAAAACTCCACAGAAAAATTAGCATGAAAATATTTATAGAAAAAGGCACAAGGGAAACTACGTTGTGGGAGTGGGGGGGGAGTGCTTGAAGACGAGATGCCAAATCAACAATGCAGATTCTTCTTTGAGGTTTTATCAAGAATCTCTAGATATATAGCAAACATACATCCACCCTCCAAACTCTCTCTCTCTCTCTTATAGGCGGAATGTAACAAGCCGATTAGTGTTCTATCACTACTCCCACGGATTGTGCTCGGAAGGACTACATTCGTTGCTTCCGCCATGCCACTTATATTATAGCAAACTACTCACATCCATGTCCATATTCCATCGGTAAGTAGAAAATTCCACTCGAAGAGCTTATTCCTGAGAACCACTGCTCACTGGAACCAATTCTCAAGAGGATGTCTTCCCGATCACTACAATCTTAAAATATTCGAGTGTAGAGTTAACAGATATCTTCCTCTCCTGTCCCTGTAAGCTGCCTCTTATTTTAACTCTTTGCCTCGAGTTGTTCTCGGACCTTGTAAACTTACTGTAAATAAATGAAACTTACTGTAAATAAATGGCCAGATGTGGCAACAATATTCATTGCATGATCGAATAGTAGACTTTTTTTAAAAAGAATATTTGCATTCGTTTAGTTTTCAGGTCAAAACAGTTTCTTCTACTGCTCTCACTTTATGAGGGAAGACTGGTCCACTGCCTATGCCAATTGCTCGGCCCGTTTCTCCTGAGTTCAGTTACACACTGCACGGCCCAGGGGGATGATCTCACAAATAGCATGCCAGCAAAACCAGAAACCAATGTATAAATCTACTATGATAAACAAAATAAACGCAACTTAACCTTTTATTTAATCTTTATATATATATATATATATATATATATATATATATATATATATATATATATATATATATATATATATATATTATTAAAATAATGAAAAAAGAAAGCAGGTGTAGGCTAGAAGAAGGCTTTATTCACCTGAGAATACAAGGTTCATTTTATAGTTCTAGTAAGCGGAAATAGCTCTCTCAAAGAGGAGAGGAACGAAAGAAGGGGAGACGACTCGTGATTATACATAACAACGTGTTTTAGAATCTAAACATATTTTTTTAATATATAAAACCTTAGATAAACAAAAAACACTGGGTATATAACGTTAAGTAAGCAAAAACAGAAAGTAAAAATAAGTCAAACGATCTTCAGGTTAGTTGTACAAAAACAAGTCAATACTAATACAGAAAAGCCCGGCAACTGTGGAAAAAGTTGCAAGAAATACGCATTACATAATTTATATCAAGTCTAGAATTCTTTTTGGATTCACCTGACTTCCGACTTGTTCCTTCCAACCATCTCTGTCAGACATTGCCGTCAGGAAATGTCATTTGAATCTTTCGAAGAAGATTGCATAATAATAAAAATAATAAATAACAATATAACTTCAAATAAATATAGCAATAATATATATATATATATATATATATATATATATATATATATATATATATATATATATATATATATATATAGAGAGAGAGAGAGAGAGAGGTAATAAAATATAGTTTTACGGAAAGCAAGTTTTCTCCGGAAAGAAAGGAGAATTAGATAGTTTTATATAAATTAACCCTAGAAAAGAATAATTATGAGAACACATGAGAATTTGTATAAAAAAAACTAATTCAAAAGCACCTTGTCTGTCATATACAATGAAACGTACACACACACACACACATATATATATATATATATATATATATATATATATATATAGATATAGATATAGATATCTAGATAGATAGATAGATAGTGGTCTTTTGTGTCTTGGGTATGACGTAAAACTAAACATACAAATTACAGAATTTAGTTTAATCAACATTGTTTTTGTGTCGACATCAAAAGCCTTTCTTTCCTTCTTGGCAGGTTGAGAAGTAGAAAAAGAGAATTTCCTCTTGGTAGACATGTTGACG
Source organism: Acanthosepion pharaonis (assembly GCA_903632075.3). Taxonomy (NCBI): domain Eukaryota; kingdom Metazoa; phylum Mollusca; class Cephalopoda; order Sepiida; family Sepiidae; genus Acanthosepion; species Acanthosepion pharaonis. Next base: position 2,865,511 of record CAHIKZ030002922.1, on the reverse strand, counting down.
TATTTTGATTTTGTAAAAAAAAAAAAAACTCCAAAGACGCAAACGGAATCGTACCGAGGCTGCCCTGAGCTGAAATCGCACGAGAAAATGGTAGCGCTGCCGTATTGTGTAAACTCAACACCAACCTGGGAAGCAGTCACTGTGCCAGACGGCTGAGCAGTGGTGGTCAGACGGCTGGACATACCAATTCGCGGTCGTGGTCGTAAACTCGTAAATTGTATAGGTCGTAATTCAACGATGACCAGTATTTCTTTGTAAAAAAATTAAAATATATCATCACTTCCTTTCATAATCGATAATGTTTTCCAAGCGGTTTATATAATGTTCCGTTCCTAGCTACATTAAGTTTGATTCTAAAGTTTTATTTAAATAATCCATTCGTCATTTTAGTGTCCGAATTAAAATGGTCCTGTAGATGGAGGTAACCGAGAGATAAAAAAAGTAAAATGTCGAAAAACAAAAACATTTATTAGAAGACGTTTTAAGGAATACGAATGATTGTCTTCGGCATGTTTGCTGGAATTAAATATATAAAAAAAATAATGATATCACTTTTGAATCGATTCATCAACATGGAGAATTGCGGAAAGAAAATGTGACGTAAACATGGCATAATTGATCGGACGGCAAAACAACATTGACATTTTTCAACCGATATGTATTCTTAGGAAATTGACACTGCGTAACACTGCATCATAGATATATTCTAATATAAGTTCATATCTATCTATCTATCTATCTATCTATCTATCTATCTATCTATCTATCTATCTATCTCTATCTATCTATCTATCTATATTTAATGTTTATCTCTATCTAGCTAGCTAGCTATTTTTAATGTCTATCTATCTATCTATCTATCTATCGCAATCAGTTCATATCTGCCTATATTTTATCAAACTGGATTTGTTCATATCTATCTATCTATCTATCTATCTATCTATCTATCTATCTATCTATCTATCGCAATCAGTTCATATCTGCCTATATTTTATCAAACTGGATTTGTTCATATCTATCTATCTATCTATCTATCTATCTATCTATCTATCTATCTATCTATCTATCTATTTTTAATCTTTATCTATCTATCTATCTATCTATCTATCGCAATCTGTTCATATCTGCCTATATTTTTATAAAACTCAATTTGTTCATATCTATCTATCTAACTATTTTTAATATTTTCACATCTAGCTGTGGCTTACCGCCATTTAGCGTCGAATCATCAGTTTCCGTACGATAAATGCAGTTAAGCAACGTCAAGTCTTGTCAGTGTCTAGATGGGTGACCACTTGTGAATACCAGGTGATGTTCGGGTGGTGTAATGGATAATCGCTTGTAATTATTAAGGTGTTCCAATTTCAGTTGGGCTCGTTAACTTCACTCACGCTCAAAAAAGGGGCATGTATGAATTCTCCTCCCTAATTATGGGTTAATTAGTAACAACTCTTGTATTCCTTAACCATTTTTATGAAAAAATATTTCTTTTTTTCCGTCTAAAAGTTTATAGCATCAGGTTTTTAATTTTTTAATACTAAATTTACTCCAACAAAAAGCTCAAGAGCCACTCATGGTAGAACTGAAGAGGATGTAGAAGGAAGTGGAGATTATGAAAATGAGAAGGATAAAAAGTGATTGACTCTTGACTCTAAGAGGGTAAGTCTGTTGTGATCACATCTATGCAACCACGCGGAAGGTGGGAGTTTTCCACAAAGTAGCAGTTGCTTTCGGAATAGGACTTACATATGGAATACGGAGGAAATGTGGGTGATTCAACTTTCTGGACGCAGAGTGGCAAATCCTACTTGTAAATGCTTCAACTTGTTGAACTTAATGGTGAAACTCATTTGAATATTTCTTGGGGTTAGAAAAAAATCTTTTTCGCTTGATTTGCTGCAAGGTTAATTTTTTTGTTTGATTATATAAATTATCTTTTTTATATAAGAGACAGTTAATCATATGGCTTAGTTTTCTAGTCATGCCGCAGTCCTTTTAATAATTCTAATGTCAGGTTGAATGATTATTGTTATTTGATTTTTTATTGTATGCTACCTTTAAAAATGAGGACCATCTGTGATACCTCATGTTATACGAGTACCAGAACGCTTTATCCATTTCACACCAGTGAAGCTATATTTGCATTATCTTTGGAAATTCAATTTTACATGAAAGGAAATTTCAGCGGCGGTTTCGGTCTGGGAATCTAACCTCAAAATGTTTCCGGTGTTCGTGAAAAAACGACTTCAATCAACAATGAAATCCCGGCAGGGTAGTAGAATATCCCCAAAATCGAAAGGATGATTCCCTGTAAAACAAAAAAAACAAACAAAAAAAAACATGTATAAAGGATCATCATGAATAAAGTAAATCACCATAACAAAATGTTTCCACAGGACTTAACCGGTTCTCAGGTTCGTAAGCAAACATCTGTTTTTTCTTTAAGATGAAAGCCATTCTAATAATGCAATTCTCTCAAAAGCACCTCACTAGAGCCGTAAAGCTATCACTTCATATTTAGCGAAAGAGACAGTTTACGACCAAAAGACCCTGGCCCTAAGTGATTGCTTTAGATTACCAGAGAATTCTTATTCTCTTTAAAAGAATCTTGTAGAAATTGATTGTTTTTTTATTGCCGATCTTTTCTTTTTAATATTTTTGAAGCCATAACATATTTTTAGATCGTAAGAATTTTTTTTAATATAATAATAATTTACTGATACAGTTCATATTACTTAACCCATAGCTGGGGGTAGAAGAGGTGGAGTAATACAAAGTGTTTATTTCGTATACCGGCCTGCGTACTCCGAAAAAACTGAATAAAAGTAGTCCTTATGTGGTGCACATGGCCCCCCCTAAGGAAGTTTTCTGAAGTATACTGGTCTGTAGTCGAAATAAACTTTGTGTAAAATAAAATTAGAATCTACTCAAATACAAGTATAAACTAAAAATAACGTTTGATGTAATATATATATATATATATATATATATATATATATATATATATATATAAATATATAATATAAATAAACAAAATAAAAAGTAAGATATATAATCCGATGTTCTTAGAGATATTTTATTTTTACAAAATAGTGCTCAATGTAAATTTACAGAGCATTAATATTATAAATTAATTGATTTAAAATATGTTTTTTTTTTTACACAGTTGTAACCATTTTTGAACCATGCTTAGAACTGTGTAGCGAAAAAAAACATATTTTAAATCAATTGATTTATAATATATATATATATATATATATATATATATATATATATATATATATATATATATATAGCAGCAAATTCTCTTTTAATTATGTTAGTTGTGGTATATTTTGTAGAATATATTTAATATATGATTAATTTTACTTTTTAATAAGATACGTGGGATATATATTTGTACGAATGGGTTTTTTATGATTTTTTTATCCTGTTTGTAATTAGCATGCATCTGGTTAGAATATAAGAGTTTTTTTTTATATATACTTAGGGTCCTTTGAGGGAGTACGGTGTTCCATTTGACGTGTGTGAGGTTTAGTGACAAATCCTCTTATTTAGATAACCTTTTTTGTAGAGGAATTAATTAAACGATATATATATATATATATATATATATATATATATATATATATATATATATATATATATATATAAATATATATATAAATATAAATAAATATATATATGTATAATTATTTATATATTATATGCGTGGTACTTTATTACAAAGCGCTCAATATCAGAGATAGAGCTAACATATTTGGTTGGATAGATGTGCAATACACGCAATCTATATAAACCCAAATTTAAAAAAAAAATTAATCAGTTTGTCAGACGATCGCTAAAGCGTGAAACCCAGGGTCACAAACTCACATCTATCCAGCCAAATATATATATATATATATATATATATATATATATATATATATATATATATATATATATATATGCGCTATGTATTTAATTTTGATTTTGAGACAATTTTTAAAAAATTTTACGTTTTGATTGAAATATAGATATGTATATGTGCGTATATGTGTGTGTATGTGTGTATATGTGCATATATGTAGGAATGTATGTATATGTATGTATATATATATATATGTACGTATATATATATATATATATATATATATATATATATCCTATATGGATGTATGTATATGTAGTTAGATGTGTATGTAGATGTGTTTATATGTCTGTGTGTAGGTTTAGGTATGTATGTATACATATATATCTGTATATATAGTGTCTATCCATGTATGTATGCATGTATAGGTAGGCGGATAGAGAAAGGGATACATTTGTTTAGATGGGTGTATATAACTGTATGGAGATGTAAGGTTATATATATATATATATATATATATATATATATATATATATATATATATATATGTTCATGTGCACGTATGTGTATGTCCGTATGTATATATGTGTGTAAATGTATATATATGTAGAATTGGATGTGTATAGGTGTTTGTGTATATGTATGTATATGTATATATATATATATATATATATATATATATATATATATATATATATATATATATGATATGGTATATGTATGGGTATGTGTGTACACCCCTATATGTATGTATGTACGTGTAAATGTAATTATGTTGTTGTGTATACGCATGTGTTTTTGAACATAAAAATATAGGTCCTTGCTAGATAAGATAATCGTTATATTTATTTTTTATATGTTTATATTTGATTTGTAACCTGTAGTCGATATTAATTTTGTCAATTTTTCCTAATTACACTGCGGCCCTTTCATTAAATGCTCTTCAGTTTTAGTTCGCCCCACCCCATCTCTCTCCCTCACCCCTATTTCTTTTCTTTTTCTCTCCCTCCCTCTTCTTCTGATCTTTAATATTAGATCATCTATTGTGTATTAGGCATCCGAAAATATTCATATTTCTCTCACTTAAACCGTCTTTGACTCCCCTCTTTAAAACTTCTCTCTGTTAAATTGTAATCCCCGCTTCATCTTTAGGCCTCCCTATTCTTCTCTCGTCTGTTACCCCTCTCAATAGCTTTCATTTACTCTAATATTCGTCCCACACTCTCATACATACACTCTCACTACATTTTATTTTTATTCCCGGAGTTATTTTTTCTGTTTTCATTTTGAATTTGTAGGTCTGATGAATTGGATTGTATTTACGATTCCAATGGAATAAATTATGACCATGGAATATTAGTGTTTAAGCCTTTTTATTATATCCTTACTTTGTCCCGGACATTGCATTGAGTTCTACCTGAATTCTATCCTCTTGGATTTATCTTTTATACAAATATATATGTATGTATGTATGTATGTATGTATGTATGTATGTATGTATGTATATATATTTATATATTTTAGATATACGATTGCATATGAATGTGTATATTTACCACTAATTATATATATATATATATATATATATATATATATATATATAAAATACAGGATTGGTGTATACAGAATAAATTTCAATAAACAAGAAAATATTATTCTTAAAAAGGTACTCAAGACAGAGTGGAGTAAATATAATTTATTCAAAAATTATAACATAAATATGTTATAAAATCACTACAAAATACTAATACAAAATGTCTATTTTTATAGTGATTTTATGGCAGATTTATGTTATAATATTCGAATAAATTATATATATATATATATATATATATATATATATATATATATATATATATATATAATGGATCTATTTTTAATCCGACATTATCTTTACTTCCAATATTATTGTAGTGGATGCCCGTGTTTGAAATTGACTATTTTTGACATGTTTTTTGTTTTTATTATTTCACTTCATCGCGGATAGAACATTCGTGTCCTTTTGTTTAACAACACACCATCTCATTCGAGTGCTTTACAGGGGTAAATAGAACCCCTCTGAGCTATGATGCTGCTTTGTAGTTGAGCAGTCTAAAACACTAACAAATATATATATATATATATATATATATATATATATATATATATATATATATATATATATATATATATATTTAGTTTATGCAAAATTAGGTAATCCGATGGGTAGACCTAAGGAGGATGATATCCAGAGAGCTCAATGTAAATTCAGAGTTGATATGTTTGAATAAAAACAGACCACTTTAATGTTCCATGTAATAAGCTCTTTCACCATAACCCCTTTTACAGGGTTCTGGATCATCAGACTTTACTTCAGGAAGTAAAATCTGATGATCCAGACCCCTGTTAAAATGTGGTGAAATAACTTAATACATGGAAACTTAAAGTGGTCTGTTTTTATTCAAATATATATATATATATATATATATATATATGCAAGCAAATATATGGATATAGATCCGACAGTATGAAGAAAAATATACGGAAAAAACAAACAAAAATCCTAATATGCAATTATGCTGTTTTAATGTTAATATAATGTCAACGTCGGACGTTTCGGTCTAGTAGACCATCTTCAGGACATATTCATAAAACATAATTAACATAGACCATATTTAATTCAACGTGAAAAGAGGAAGGACATAAGAGTAAAACTAATCAAAACAGACAACTGAAATTTTTCAAGATCAGCGTTCTGTTTCAATATGATCACGTCGGCATATTATGATTTTTGTTTGTTTTTCCGCATATTTTTCTTCATATATGGACATTGAATCAACTCACAGAGATGACAGGCTGTTTCATGCTAAACACAATCATCAGACCTGACGCCTCTGGGTGTTGACTTCAATATCCACTTTTATATTTATATATGGTTTATCCCTGATGTTAAGCATTTTAATTCACAAATATAACATTATTAAATTACGGTTATGAAATTATAACATTATGTTTATGAAATATATACAACATTTTATGCTTTAAGTAATATTTGTTTCAAATTAGATTAATTTAACCTTAATTATGCTAATTTTCTTCAAATAACATTTCAGAAATATATATTTCATTTTGAAAAGATTTTAAAACTTAGAATTAACTTTTGTTTACAAATGCATCAAAATCACGAATTGTATCGATTTTACTGAAATAAATCGATTGTAATCAATATATTCTGCTTGAAATACACCACAGAGTATTTTGCTTACCGGATATAGTAAATTGTAAAAACGTTCAATGAAAACTTCAAGAAAGCTTTTTTTTTTCATTTTTTAAAATTCATTTTAGACCTCATGTATATCAAATTAGTAGAGGTACCTACATAAATCACAGTACTGTAATATATGGAGGTTGATGGGCTAAGAGATATTATTTTTGCTTATTATGAAACTAATTTAATTTTTTTTATAACAAATGATAAAGCTTCAATGCAATGTCTATTTTATCATCAAGTTTGATGTATATATGTATTATGCTATTCCAATTTAATCCTTCCTTTAGATAAAGGACATTGGATTGTGCACAAATATATTGTTGCCTGTATTTTTGTATTATTATCTTACTTTTACTAATAGGGTTTATAAAATTATTGTTCTTTAAATGAAAGTTAATTTGTCAACTATATATTTCAGAAAACAATTATTAATAAACGTCTGTGCTCCCTCTCTCTCTCTCTATATATATATATATATATATATATATATATATAAAGATGGACGAAATGTATCTGAAGTAGTGATTCCAGCAAGTACACCCTTGTGCAAATTAATTGAAACAACCACTTTAGTTTAGTCTTTTTCACCCTCCGGTCAGTTTTAGAACCAGTCGAATGACAGGGTGTAATCGATTTCTATTTTTTCCTCAGATTAGGTCATTTGTAGTGGTGTGCAGTAATATGAATTTATTTTCAGAGTCTGTGATGAAATTTGTTTGGCCTTGAAAAAATATTGCGTCATCCGTGATTGCATCAGATCTTTATCACGCCCAGACACTATTGTCTCGACTGTCGATTAGTTGTTCTAGGGCCATTGTCTGCGATGGACGTTACTCCAAGGAAGCGTACGAAAATTGTAACGCAAGCATTACCAGTGAGCAAATGAAAGTGCTATAGACTGTCCCGAAAACTCTCCTGATTTAAATCCAATCGAGAATCTATGGTCAATCTGTAAAGAATAACTTCGTGGAATCTGTAAAGAATAACTTCGTGGAATGGACATACGAAGTACTGGGTCATGTTTCATTGGAAAAATACGAAAAAAGTAAATAATAACGGAATTATTCGTTTTGTTTCAATTAATTTGCACAAGGGTGTAGATAGATATGCAAAGATTTATCTATTCATAGAATGGTATGCATATATAGGTAGACACACATAGATTATTACAGTAATACTCAGGTGAACTTAATGTTCAGCAACTGATATATTTATTTTCCACACTCGCTGTAAGTAAAAAATAACGTGGAGTAAATGAGTTCTCTCTCTGTGTGGTGTCTTCGATTAGGTTTTAGGCCTTCCGTACCTGGAGAGACGCTAATCACATTCATTAACGATACATCAAATTATGTAGCAATATTTTCAATAAGATAAACCTATCGTTTATCCTTTATCTATGAAAAGGTAAAAACTTTACAAACAGCAAAAAAGATATGTGCCGTTAATGGAGATGGTGCCGTAGCTGAAGGTACGGTTCGTAGGTGTTTTGCTACGTTTAAAAGTGGAAATTATCAGTTGGTAGACTTGGAACGTTCCAGAAGGCTCGCAATAGCTGATGATGACCTATTCGAAACGTCGATTAAATATAATCGAGGCAACTCGGTATGGTACATCAGGCGGGGGGGGGGATACTCGCGTAATTGGATACGTGAATCGATACGATGTTTGAGTGGTTTGTGATTTATTGGAGAAGAATTTAATGGAGATCATTTCTGTTTTCATTTCTCTGGATGGAACAAGTTTTCTATTTCTTTAAAAAAAAGAAAAAAAAAACGAAATCAACCATTGCCAACCACTGCAAAAATCAGGCTGCAACTGAAGAAGGCGATGCTGTGGAACTGGTGAATTTGCAAGATCATTGTGTATTAGAAGATCGTTTCAAATTGAACTGAAGAAAGTAATCTTCCCAACTGCACTTATTAAAGACTTAACCAATCGCAGTGTTAGCGCCTTCCATAAGAATGGCGCCAAATTTTGTCGGGGTTTCGCTGTTACATCAAACTACACGAGCTGTACTCACCTGTTCTTAGATCCCCAAATAATAACTTTATTTCTCTACATCCTTGCGGTTACATCACTGGAGTTAAGCCACGTTGAATTTGGTCACTACCTTGAATGTGTCTGCTTGGAAATATCCGGGGCTCTAAGTGTGAGTGGTGTAATGCATTGTAAATCGGAGAGCGGAGTTCGAATTTCAGTTGGGTTCATTACATTCATTTACGCATCAATACAATTAGAGGAAGTTTCTGAAACAGTTGAATCGGGCCTCCTACATAAGAGGAAGAAATGACAGATAATACACATCGATCCATGCACAAAAATCGATGAAAGAATGTTTGGTTCTCCGGAGCTATATTTTCTTTCAGTTTTTTTTTCTTTTCAGCAATTCATTAAGGTCTTGAAATTAATTTGTTAAGACTTTTGTTGGAAGCTTCAAAATATAATGTTTTTTTTTTCTTCTTCTAATTGATCTGGAAAATATAGACATTTAAGTAAAACAAATAAATACATTTTGCTTGAAGCCAATTTCATTAAGACAGAATGTGCTGTTATTAAGGGAACTTCTTTCGTGGCATTGGTTTCTATGTTTCAAAGTACATATACAAATATGCATATTAATATTCAATATATATATATATATATATATATATATATATATATATATATATATATATATATATATATGGACGTCATTTGTTTACATTTGTATACGCTTTAAGCAGATATGAATATACGTGAAAGATTCATGGAAGATGGAAGTTTAAAAACAGTAAAATCGACCTTGTCAATCGAGCGATTATCCGTGGCTCGATTCGGTTAAGGCACGTCAGGCTAAATAACGGTTCCGTATAGGGTACATGTTCGATTCCTGACGGAGGATAAATATTTTCTATGAAAATTTTTCGGACATTCAGGCCGGTAAATGTTATTAATACTGTTTATTATAAACAGGGCATTTACTTAAATATTTGTATCTATAAAAAGAATGTATAAACATAAAAAAGACTTAAAATAATTGTCGGACTTTGTCCATTTCATAATGTGTGACGTCATTTGGTTTACATTTGGATACGCTTTGAGCAGATATGAATATACGTGAGATTCATGGAAGATTGAAGTTTAAAAGAAGTAAAATCGACCTTGCTAAACGAACGCTCCTCTGTGCCAAATCGGTTAAATGCATGTCAGGCTATATAACGGTTCCGTGTAGGATACAGGTTCGATTCCTGTCGGAGAACGTATATTTTCTATGAAAAATTCTCGGACATTCAGGCCGGTAAATGTTGTTAATACTGTTTATTATTAAAAAAAAATCATTTACTTAAATATTTTTGTCTATAAAAAGAATGTATAAACATAAAAATCTTTTTTTATATATATATATATATATATATATATATATATATATAT
>CAHIKZ030002922.1:2800000-2850000 GCA_903632075.3 Acanthosepion pharaonis | reverse complement strand
TTTATTTTTGTTCATTACATCTATATATATATTTACACATTCCTTTTTTATAAATTATTATAAACAGAGCATTTATTTAAATATTTGTGTCTATAGAAAGAATGTATAAACATAAAATCTTATATATATATATATATATATATATATATATATATATATATATATATATATATATATAGCCATTGTCTCTCTGTTTGTTATCGAATTCTTCTTAGGGTTTTAACCATATATACATATATACTGAAACTACATTACCCAGGGTACTTGGATAAGTATATTTCATTTTGATCTACAGCCCCCTCCCCGCCACTGAAATTTTTCCCTTTGATTTAAATTAAAATTAAATTTGAACAAGGGAATGAATCCGAGCATACTCAGGTAAGTATATTTCATTTTGATCACACACCCCCGAACATAATTTTTTTTCCTTAGATTTAATTAAATTTAAATGGGAACAGGGACTCCTATCCAAAATACATAAGGAAAAAGAGATGGAGATCACATTGGGAAGATCAAAATGAGAAAATATCAATATGACAAGTTGAGCAAGAAATCACCAAATCAGTGGGTAGCAAATCAATTCAACTGTCATATCAATGTTGAAATCTACTCCTCAATTCATTCAATCAAGTATTACATCAAATACATATCAAAAGATTCAGATCCTTTGGCACAAACCCGATACTGATTTTTTTTACCATTTGATTTAAATTAAATATAAATTTGAACAAGGTAATGACTCCTATCTGAAATATAGAAAGAGCAAGCCAGAAAATGGAGGTCACATTGGAAAGATCATTGAGTAATATTAAAATGCAGCATTTTTCTCCACAAATTGTAACACTGATTTAAAATCAGTCATCATTTGCTTACAGAAAATGTGTGACACGTAGCAAGGCGCGGGTAATTCGACTTGTATTTTAAAATATCAAACACTTAAGGAAAATTTGAATAATACTAAAATGATTTCATGCAAGCGATATTTGGGAATGATGTTAAATGGAACATATTTTGATATTTTTCAAATTTCTTTCCGCGGTAGACTGATTACCAACAAAGGTTAAAGAACCTAGTCCTTTCAGCTATTCAGTCCATAGCTTGGAATAGATTAGGGGGATTCAGACATTTCCCAAGGGTTAGTTAGTTAGTCATGTAGCCGACCGAAGAAAGAAATGACAATCTACTGCGGGGAAAAAAATTGGTATGGGTAAATAGCAGGACAAATCGGGTTCTATAGCCTTGGATGGAAATTGTTCTACCGCAGAATGAAGGGGAAATCTACTGCGGGAAAAAATCGGTATAGGTAAAAAGCAGGACAGAAAAAAATCTACTGGGAAAAAATCGGTAAAAATAGCAGGACAGATCGGGTTCTATAGCCTTGGATGGCAAATGTTTTACCGCAGAAAGAAATGGCAAAAAATCTACTGGTAAATAGCAGGAGAAAAAAAAATGTTTTACCGGTATAGGGAAATAAAATAGGGACAGATCGGGTTCTATAGCCTTGGATGGCAACTGTTTTACCGCAGTAAGAAATAGCAATCTACTGTGGGAAAAAATCGGTATAGGTAAATAGCAGGACAGATCGAATTCTATATCCTTGGATGGCAACTGTTTTACCGCATAAAGAAATGGCAATCTACTGCGGGAAAAAAATCAGTATAGGTAAATAGCTGAACAGATCGAGTTCTATAGCCTTGGATGGCAACTGTTTTACCGCTGAAAGAAATGGCAATCTACTGCGGGAAAAAATTGATATAGGTAAATCGCAGCAGAAATCGGGTTCTATAGCCTTGGATGGCAAATGTTTTACCGCAGAAAGAAATGGCAATCTACTGCGGGAATGGCAATCTATAGCCTTGGATGGCAACTGGGAAAAAATTGATATAGGTAAATAGCAGGAGAAATCGGGTTCTATAGCCTTGGATGGCAACTGTTTTACCGCAGAAAGAAATGGCAATCTACTGCGGGAAAAAATTGGTATAGGTAAATAGCAGGAAATAGCATGGCAACTGTTTTAGATCGAAATGGCAATTCTAAAAAAATAGGTAAATAGCAGGACAAATCGAGTTCTATAGCCTTTGATGGCAACTGTTTTACCGCAGAAAGAAATGGCAATCTACTGGCAAAAAATTGGTATAGGTAAAGAAAAGATGGCAATAGCTTTTGATGGCAACTGTTTTACCGGGAAAAAATTGATATAGGTAAAAAATTGATAGGAAATAGAGGAAAATCGGGTTCTATAGCCTTGATGGCAACTGTTTTACCGCAGAAAGAAATGGCAATCTACTGCAGAAAAAATCGGTAAAAATGGGACAGATCGGGTACTATAGCCTTTGATGGCAAAATTTTACCGCAGAAAGAAATGGCAATATAGGTAAAAAAATCGGTAGGAAAAAAGCAGGACAGATTGTTCTATAGCCTTGATGGCAAACTGTTTTACCGCAGAAAGAAATGGCAATCTACTGTGGGAAAAAATCGGTATAGGTAAATAACAGGACAGATCGGGTTCTATAGCCTTGGATGGCAACTGTTTTACCGCAGAAAGAAATGGCAATCTACCGCGGGAAAAAATCGGTATAGGTAAATAGCAGAACAGATCGAGTTCTATAGCCTTGGATGGCAAATGTTTTACCGCAGAAAGAAATGGCAATCTACTGCGGGAAAAAATCGGTATAGGTAAATAGCAGAACAGATCGGGTTCTATAGCCTTGGATGGCAACTGTTTTACCGCAGAAAGAAATGGCAATCTACTGCGGGAAAAAATTGATATAGGTAAATAGCAGGAGAAATCGGGTTCTATAGCCTTGGATGGCAACTGTTTTACCGCAGAAAGAAATGGCAATCTACTGCGGGAAAAAATCGGTATAGGTAAATAGCAGGACAGATCGGGTTCTATAGCCTTGGATGGCAACTGTTTTACCGCAGAAAGAAATGGCAATGGCAAACAGATCTATATAGCCTTGATGGGTTTTACCGCAGAAAAAATGGCAATCTACTGCGGGAAAAATCGGTATAGGTAAATAGCAGGAGAAATCGGGTTCTATAGCCTTGATGGCAACTGTTTTACCGCAAAAGAAATGGTCGCAGGAAAAAATTGACCTGTTCTATAGCAAATTTACCGCAAGTGATGTTATTTAATCGGTATAGGTAAATAGCCAGATCTTCAAATCGAAACTTTTTATAAAGAAATAAATGTCATGTAAATGGAACAGATCGAGTTCTATAGCCATGGCACCTGTTCAGAAAGATTGATCTAATCTGTTAGTTATATGCAACCGATCAATGGATGAAAAAAATGAAATGGCAATCTACTGTTGATATAGGAAATAGCAGGAAAATCGGGTTCTATAGCCTTTGATGGCCTCGTTTTACCGCAGAAAAAATGGCATCTTCGGAAAAAAAAAATTAGGTAAATCATATCTTTTGGCAACAGAAAGAAATGACTACTGCAAAAAATTTTAGGTAAATAGCAGGAGAAATTGGTTTCTATAGCCATTGGCTTTTTACCGCAGTAGACCAAAAAAAAAAATCGATGTCAAATTTTAAATGGCAACTGTTTTACCGTCGAAAGAAATGGAAATCTACAGTGATAGGTAAATCGAACTCCTATAGCATTACCGCAGAAAGAAATGGCAATCTGCTGGAGTAAAATCGGTAGGAAATAGCAGGACAGATCGGGTTCTATAGCCTGATGGCAACTTTTTACCGCAGAAAGAAATGGCAATCTACTGCAGGAAAAAATTGATTACATTCATTTACCTGGAAAACCGCAGAAAGAAATTCTGCTGAAAAAATCATAGGTAAATAGCAGGACAGATCGGGTTCTATAGCCTTGATGGCCCACCCCAAAAGGGCAATCTACTGAAAAAAATTATAGGTAAATAGCAGGATTTCTATAGCCTTGGATGGCAACTGTTTTATCGCAAAAGAAATGGCAATCTACCGCGGGAAAAACCGGGGTAAATAGCAGGACAGATCGGGTTCTAAGCCTTGATGGCAAAAAGTTTACCGCAGAAAGGGCAATCCGCGGGAAAAAAATTGGTAAATAGCAGGATAGATCGGGTTCTACTGCGGATGGCAAAAGAAAGAAATGGCATGTGGGAAAAAATCGGTAGCAGGACAGATCGGGTTTTATAGCCTTGATGGCAACTGGCAGAACTGGTCTACCGCAGAAAGAAATGGCAATCTACAAATGTTTTACAGGAAAATCTGCCTCGTCAGCCATGTAAATAGCAAAAGATTGATAGCATTGATCGCCTGTTTTACCGCAGAAAGAAATGGCAATCTCACTGCGGGAAAAAAATCAATATAGGTAAATAGCCTCGGACAGATCAATGGTTAACTGATGGGTAAGTTTTACCGAAGAAAGAAATTACAATCACGTTGAGGTAAATAGCAGGACAGATCGGGTTCTAAATTTACCGATGTTCTTAAAAATAGCAGGACAGATCGTTTTACCGCAGAAAGAAATCGGGAAAAAAAATCGGTATAGGTAAATAGCAGGATAGATCGGTTTCTATGGATGGCAAACAGACCGCAGTTCATGGCAATATCTAATCGGTATAGGTAAATATATATAGCCTTGATGGCAAACTTCTTTTACCGCAGAAAGAAATGGCAATGGTGAAAAAAACGCGGTAAATAGCAGGAAAATTTCTATAGCCTGTAAAAATTTACCAGAAAGGGCAATCTACTGCAAAAAATCCATCCCTTTAAGATGGCAATGCATTGAATCACAAACATAGATTTGTACCAAAAGAAATAACAAAAAATCTAGGTAAATCTCAAATTGTTTTAAGGTAAATACATAAAATATAAAATATAAATATATAATATAAAAGTAAATAAAGAAATAAATAAATAAAAATTTCTAAAAAAAATTGTTTTTTGATGGCAAATGTTTTACCGCAGAAATAAATAAATCTATAAATATAAATATAGATATATGGCATAATAAAAGAAATGGCAATATAAAAAATAAATAAAAATAGCAGGAATATTTCTATAGCCTTGGATGGCAAAATGTTTTACCGCAAAAAATTGTTTTACCGCGGAAGGTAAATAAATAAATATATAAATATAAATATATAATATAAAAAATCATAAAGGTAAATAAATAAAATCGGGTTCTAAAAAAAGAAAGAAATGTTTGCGGGAAAAAATCGGTAAATAAATAAATATATAAATATAAATATATAAAAAATATAGGTAAATATAAATAAATAAATGAATATTTCTAAAAAATTGTTTTATAGCCTTGGAAAAAAGTTTTAAAAAGAAATAAATATATAAAATATAAATATATTATAATAAATATAAAATAAATAAAATAAATATTTCTAAAAAATGTTTTAAGGTAAAAAAATAAAAAATATATAAATATAAATATATAATATAATAAATATAAATAAATAAAAATTTCTAAAAAAATTGTTTTAATGGTAAAAAGAAATGGCAAATATATAAATATAAATATATAATATAAAAAATATAAATAAAAAAATAGTTAAATAGCAGGACAGATATTCTAAAATATTGTTTTAATGTAAATAAATAAATATATAAATATATAAGGATAATAAATATAAATAAATTTAAATAAATATTTCATAAAAAAATTGTTTTGAGCCAGACCTGTAAAAGATAAACTGTTATTATATAAATATAAATATATAATAAAATAAAAAAAATAAATAAATAAATATTTCTTGGTTGCCGTTTCTTTCAAAAGATTGTTTTAATGCAAATAAATAAATATATAAATATATAATATAATAAATATAAATAAATAAATAAAATATTTCTAAAAAGATTGTTTTTAAATAGCGGAATAAATAAATATAAAATATAAATATAAATAATATAAAAAATCGAATGGGTAAAACAGAAATATTTGGTCTAAAAAGAAATGTTTTAAGGTCAGCCAATAAAAAGAAATATATAAATATAATATAATGGTTAATATAAATAAATAAATTACACCACGTTGAGGTGCCCTGTAAATTGTTTGTTCTTAAATAGCCTAAATAAATAAATATATAAATATAAAATATATAATAGTTAATAAATAAGAAATGGTGAAAAACGCGCCGAGCATTTCTAAAAAAATGTTTTAAGGGCGCTAAATAAATAAAACATAAATATAAAATATAGAAACTAATAAAATAAATATAATGACATAATCAAGATAAATAAATAAATATTTCTTAAAAAATTGTTTTAACAGCTACTGGTCTTGAGAAACCAATTTTCTAAAAAATTGTTTTAAGTAAATAAATAAATATATAAATATAAATATATAATATAATAAATATAAATAAATAAATAAATATTTCTAAAAAAATGTTTTAAGGTAAATAAATAAATATATAAATATAAATATATAATATAATAAATATAAATAAATAAATGAATATTTCTAAAAAAAATTGTTTTAAGGTAAATAAATAAATATATAAAAATAAAAATATAATATAATAAATATAAATAAATAAATAAATTTTCTAAAAAATTGTTTTAAGGTAAATAAATAAATATATAAATAAATATATATATAATAAATATAAATAAATAAATATTTCTAAAAAATTGTTTTAAGGTAAATAAATAAATAAATATATAAATAATAAATATAAATAAATAAATAAATAAAAAAAATGTTTTAGGTAAATAAATAAATATATAAATAAAAATAATTAATTATAAATAAAAAATATTTCTAAAAAAAATTGTTTTATAAATAAATAAATAAAAATATATAATATAATAAATATAAATAAATAAATATTTCTAAAAAATTGTTTTAAGTTAAATAAATAAATATATAAATATATAATATAATAAATATAAATAAATAAATAAATAAATATTTCTAAAATAATTGTTTTAAGGTAAATAAATAAATATATAAATATAAATATATATAATAAATATAAATAAATAAATATTTCTAAAAAAATTGTTTGAAGATAAATAAATTTCAACAGTAAGCTCTGCTGGCTGTTTTTCTATGTCTGCCAATTGTTTCCCTCTAGGGAAATGGTTAATATTAACATTCAGTCAGTCAGTTACCTGATACACACATGGGGGATAATATCTCTTTCGGTTCATGATTGACTAGGGAAAAGATTCTCTCGGAAAAGGTTACCGTTTCTTTCTTCGATAGACTTGTTGCGAAACAAGGCTATATGAAGCGATCAGTCATGATATTCAATCCGTGGCTGGTGGAGAAGAGATGGATTCATGCCTTTCCCAAGAATATCTGCTCATAAGTGAAAGTAACGAACCCGACTGGAATTCGAACTCGGCTCTCTGATTTCTCATTTTTTTTTTTAAATCGAATTTACCCCAAGCAAGACAGTAAATCCACTATGACATAAGGTATTACTGGGTGTGAAAGAATTGGAAAACAAACATTAATAAGGAGCGAGAACAATAGAAGAGTAATCAGGAAGACAATAGATATCGATTGACATTGCATTTAAATTTTTGAAGACATAAGTTGACAGGATGCATAGAGCCGAAACAGAGTTATTCTACGTCGTTATCGGTTACATCACAGAATACCACTCATGCCTAATATTACCATTCTTTCGTGTTTATCCATACCATTCTGCATTTGTAATACTTAAAAGAACATTTAAAATCGTTTAATTTCTATCGATTGCATTTTTAGTTACAACTAAAAGCTATTTAGGTTTCATATTAGTCTTTGAAACGACCATTAAAAAAATATTAGACAGCCTAATCGATGAAATTAGACAGAAAGAAAGATCAATAATTCTTAGAAGAATGATCTGATTGTGAGCACATGCAAAAATGTAAGGGGAGATATGCATATTCGTTTCGTCAATTTTAACCACATCATCTCTCTGAGGAGTTTAGAAAGAGATTAATGAAATTCTAATGCAGTCGGAACAAATCAAGAGAGCTTTTGGAAATTGAAAGGAATCAACTTCAAAAAAGACATATAGGATAAAACAGGCATATATATATATATATATATATATATGTATATCTGTCTCACTTGTTTACAATAATTCGTCGACTAATATACAAGATTTGATAATCTTTCATTTTAGTACTGGAAAATAAAAGGTAGGACAAAAGGAAGGTTTTTTCGTTTGACACCCCTATTATTTTAATTACCGTCACTCTTCGGCAATGTTTATTCTTTTAAAAAACGATTTTTGGAATTGTAATAAAACCTCTTGAACATATATGAATTTATACATTCTGTTTCTCTTTTTTTTATAATGTAATGGAATAACCTGTCACACCCATGAGTAACTACCTCATAGGTAGTAACTACCTATAAGTAGCTGTAAGTAAACGGACTACAGGATAAGCTAGGATTTCTTTAGTACGACTCAGACTTACGCGAGAACTACTGACCTTCTAATGATAGCAGTCACTACTGGATTGACTTGCGACAACCTTGTGCATAACTGTTACTTTTTACTTATTTTATCCACATTGATTAAGTATATTGAATCAATTGCTAAGTCTGCAGCTAAGAAAGTTGGTTCACTGTAGCGTGCAAGACAATTTTTCTTTCCAGAATCTATCTTACATATCTATAAGTCTGCCATTCATCCATGCTTTGAATATTGGTGCCACATCTGGTCTTGTGCTCCTGCTATATATGGTAATTGTTCAGATGGTACCTAGACTTTATGGATTTAAGCGCAGTACTAGTTAGGCGGTTAGGTCTCATCCATTTACAGTTGAAAGATCTGTGAGAAACTTTTCTTCTACCACCAATCACGCTTGAGGAATTCTTTTCCTATTTATTGCTTCGTAAGCAACTTTGATCTTTTAAAAATTTAAATGCAATATTAATCCTTATCTTCTGTCTTCTTAATTATTATTCTTTTATTGAGCTCACTCTTTAATAGTAGTTTTCCTCATATTCTCTAACACTCAGTAACATCTTGTGCCCTAGTGGCTTTATAGCCTTGCTTGGGTTGAAATGATTTTTAAAAAAAAACTAGTATAATGCCGCCAATTTTTGAAAAGGTTTTAATATTGGGATACAATGTAAGATGCTCTGAAACTCTGAACTGAGATTCAATAAATCAGCTAGAATTCCCTTCTAAAATAGAGGCCAATGAACCATTTAACTAATACGTTTTTAGACGTTCAATGGCATCTATAATTCATTGGTTAATCTTGCTGCTATAGGGTACTATGAAAAATTTATTGGAACAGTGACTTCAGTAAAATAGAGAAATAAAATAATATCAAATTATGTTTATTTTTTCAAAAAAGGCTTTACATAATCAATGTGATAAATCATTATTTTATATGACCGCATCTAGTTTAAATAAGCATTTAGACACGTCCTGACATAGATTCAGCCAGTTTTAGACACAGGTGGCCTAATTCTTCATTGTAGTACCATATCAGAATGACTGTACTGATTAGCTTCTCCATGATGATACAGTCATGTTTTATCTGACGTTGCTTTACAATACTCAGCGAGTTTTCAATGGGGTTCAGCTGAGGGGAAGTACTTGACCAGTCCAACACTTTTACACACTCATTTGAAAAAAAAAAAAAAAAATTCTGCATTTTTTTCGATTTTGGGCAGGTGGCATTATCCGAAACACACCATCTCCATCTGGACAAAATTCTTCCATTGTTGGGTGCATATGCACTTTCAAACGATATTCTGTGCTATTCATCACCCCCACAGTTATTCACAATCTACCTAACCTATGTGCACTCTCAGTGCCCCAGAACATATTCTTGGAAACGTGTATTGGCTTTTGCTCAATATGGCCATCTCATATGGGTCCACCTTTGCTTCTCCGTATAAACCGGGATCGATGAGAACTTACTTCAAAGTGTGTTTCATCCGAGAATAACACTTTTTTTCATTCTTCCACCGTCCAATCTTTACCAAATTTTCCACATTGGAGTCTTTTGCTCTTCATTCTTCCTGTCAAAAGCTGTTTATATGCAATTTTCTGGCTAGTCGCTCCATTTCAAGTCACCGTCTCCTGACATTTGAATCAGGACACACCGGATTGCACTACATCTACTGCCAGGTATCTGCTACTCTTCCTCGGGTTTTTAAGGCTCTTTCCGAGCAGCAGTCCTTCGTCTCTTTTAGTTGTTTCCCCTTTTTCTTCCACAATGTTCCCTTTCTCAAAACCTTATTGTTATCCAATTGAGCCTGTCTTATTATACTGCGTCCGACGCTGGACTTGCTTATCTTAAGGCTTTGGGCTATTTGTCGTACAGATTTGTTTGGATGTTCATGGAACGAAATAATTACGATTGTTTGGAGTTATATCCGTGTTTATTTTACCTGTTGAAGGAAAATAATCAGGTTAGTTTTGAAATCAGAAACAGTAACCGAAAAAAACACATATAAATCTGATTTAAAAACAAAAGAATAGAAATCACACAATCCTTAACCATATACAAAGTTTAGTCACAAATAAATTCTTAAATATTCAAATTGTTTCAAAACTGCTCAGAAGCGTACACTGTAATGGCTTCATTGTGATTAGGAGCCATTAAACTATTGTATAAAAGAAAAATATATTAAACTGAAGTCATTGTTTCAGTTACTTCTCACGGTTATATGTAAATCTATATTTTGCTCAATATATTTTCCTGTTAAAATTTGATGTGTCTAATATGGCAGCCAATCGTAACTGGATGAGATCGCGGAAGAAAAAAGATTAACAGCAGGACAAAGATGGCTCCGAGAAAGCCTCTCCTAAAATCACGTAGAAACCTGACGATCAGTTGATAGACAAAATTATGTGACCTCCTAGAATGAAAGGCTTTAACAAATACAAATGCAGGCTCTGAAACGTAGTAGTAAGGGAACTTATTAATCAAACGGTTCATTTTAATCGGAAACTAATTTTGTTTAACTTAAATAAATATCCGATTTGTATATAATATTAAGATAAAATATAGCATTATTAAAGTCGAAGACCAAGATCCAGATTGAACACAAAGAGCCAAAATTAAAACAAGCGGATGATAATTACAACAGATCTCAACAGTTTAACCAGCGGATGAAGAGGGCTACGCATGATGGACAAGTTACAGAAGGCGCCACTCGAAATTAAAACAGAGTCAGCGGCAGTGCATTGCAGTTTCATTACTAGATTCTGCTTTCTCATTCCATATCTGCCGCAGAGGAAGGCCAGGAAATTAAGTGTGTGGGTCACTTGACAATTGAGGTCCACCTTAAACAAATTTCCCCTATCGCTACATTATTCTACTCTGAATTTCTTTCATCTACAAACAAATCTTGCAAATCCAGACGCCGATAGGGAATGGATGACGGGAGCAGGTTTCGAGAAACTGGAAGCTGCTAGTCCTGAAGCTGCACTTTTCACGTGAACGTCGTCATCAACACCATCATCATAAAGAAAGCAATGAGCAAAAAAGAAATTAAATTCTTGGATACGAGATAAAGCTGACGACGATTATTAAATTGAGTAATGTTTGTAACTACTCATAAATTTAGTATCTTAAGTCGAACTTTTTAAACATGTCAACCCATACAAGGTATTAAAGCCATTAAGACACAAGGGGTTACTGAGTGTGAAAGAATAAGAAAAAAAGAGAAACATTATTAAGGAGAGAAAACAAAAGAAGAGTAATCAAGAAGACAGTAGATAACGATTGACATTGGATAGAAATTTGTGGTTTAAACATTTGACCCCATACAAGACAGTAAAGCCACTAGGAAACAAGGAGTTACTGAGTGTAAAATAATAAGAAAAAAAAGAGAAAAATTATTAAGGAGCGAGGACTATAGAAGAGTAATCAAGAAGACTTGGCATTTTTGATGGTCAAAGTTGTCGGAAGAGAGTTCCACAAGCAATTTACCTTCTTTTCTACAATAGCGTGTGACACAAAAGCTATAAATAAATAAATACACAACAGTAATTATTATATGGTGTTGATGCGTATTTGTTAATGCCCCAGTAAACCTTAGAAATTTTCGTCATTGAAGCTTCAACAGCGATGTAGTTCTCTCGACAAATATTCAGAATGATATTAACAGAGTATGTGATAAACAATGAAGCTGTTTGGAGAATATTAGCTGTCAATAAACTGTTGAAAACTCTCAAGAAGAGACAGTGGGAAAATTTAATATTCATTTGATACAAAGCAGCGCCAAATAGTAACGTGTGAAAAATTGAAGGAACTGTCGAAAGAAATAAGAATCGTTATAAGAAATTGGCGTCTTAACGGGATAATTATTAATGAGACCAACAAAAGACAAGAAGCTGAAGAGAATCATGATTGGCCATTTCTTTAAGGGGCACAGTACATTGAAATAAATAAAGAACCAATTTTCTCATTTTTGAGTAAATTGATAGAGGAACAAATACCCAAAAGTAAAGTGTTGATTACAAAGGTATGAAAGCTCGGAAAATTCTGATCGTGCTGATAAGAAAAAATCTCCTGAATTTGTTGGTGAGGGCCTTTGACTCAAGGCCGACACCACGTGCCTTAAGGAGGTAGTGTTGTTCTAAGTCAAGCTAGAAGACCCTATATCTGGCAACAGGACTCTGCACCATCTCACAAATGCAGAAGAAACCAGTCATGGTTATCAGATAATTTCGGGGACCACATCACCCCTTTACATCTGGGCATCTAACTACGCAGACTGGAAACCCCTTGAATATAAAGTGGGGGCGCAGTTGAGCGAGAGATCAACAAAATTTGGAGCACCAAAGATAAACTGGGAGCAAGGATTATGGTAGCATTCATCAACTTAAACAAGGAGACCATCCAGAAGAGTTGCAGGAGATTCCGAAGTCGTCTAGAGGCCGTGATTGAAGCCAATGACAATTTTATTGATAGTTTTACTCTTTAGTATCTCAAGATATTTTTGTGTCATTTTGGTAAATATACTTATTAAAATGAGATGGCAGACAGCATACGATATATATATATATATATATATATATATATATATATATATATATATATATATATATAATACTTTAATAAAACACCGATTAAAATATAAATAAATAATTATATAAGATAAGAAATAATAAAATAAAATAAATAAAAACAAGCAAAATAATTTAACCCAAATAAATAAATAAACAAGTTATAAAAATAGACTACCCACAATGCAATTTTATATAATTACTTTCAACACTCGTGGCCTGAAAAGCATGAAACAGCCTGTCGCCTCTAAGTGTTGACTTCAATAAAATACATATTGACCAATAATATATAATATATATATATATACTAATTTTAGTTCTTAGTAACTGAGAGCCCTAGACCAGCACATGGGATGTGATTATAGAGGTGAAGGTTTTGTGGGTAGAAACATTCACACTTTTTAAAGATAATAAAGAGACCTGGTGTACTACGTGCCAAAAATTTTTCCTTCTCCTAAAAACCAAGGTTAAAATAAAAATAGCTGGGGCAAGAAGCAGCTAATATATATATATATATATATATATATATATATAAATATATATATATATATATATAGAGAGAGAGAGAGAGAGAGAGAGAGAGTGAGAGAGAGAGTGATTGAGAGAGACGAGTGAAAGAATGAGAGGAGATTCGTAATATCACTTGTGCGTTTCTCATCATTTTCACCACATGTGTTTTAAATAGTGTTATATTCGTTTCATCTGTTGCCTCCGACCATCTTCGGCTTACACTAGATTTATCATCAGACCGAAGAGCAGATTTAGAATACTGTATGTATGTGTTGTAACGAAAACCAGTCTCTACAAAACATATATCATCATTTTACGGTTGAAATGGTTAGATATAACCAATAACAGTTTAAATATATATTCCCAGTCAATATTGATTAACAAAAACTAAATATAATGTCAGTCGTTATATATATTCATTTATATCATATATATATATATATATATATATATATATATATATATAGATCCGTTTAGATCAAGGTAGCGCCGTTTGCCAAAAATTCAGTCCTTTAGTGGTGATACTATGATTTCATGGCGCAGGCGTATAGGCGGAACTAAATCCCATCTTGGAGAAAAAATATCCAAAAAATTAAAGGTCATTATTTGAGGATGGCTTGGTTGAAAAGAGTTTGTCACTGTTGACAGCCAATCTCTTTCAGGGCTCCATTTAAAGGTCCCACTTCCGGACACCACTTCCGGTTTTCTGTTTGGTTTAACTTCCATCTTTTTTTCCGTGTTTGGATATGACCGCAAGGCAGAAGAGGATTAAAATTATGATTTTCCTTCTCTTAATTTTCGATGGTTATTAGCATTTACCCAAGAAAAACCTTCTCGTATTTTACGGTTTGGAGCTGAATTTTTTTTTGTCAGAGGCTTTTTGAGATGCATTTCATGGAATCATTTTATAAAATCATCAACCCGGCTATTTGGATCAATAAAATTTAGGTATATAAACAATATATACATTATTTTTTTATTCAAAAAATTAAACAAATAAAACGTTAGCTAAATTAAATCACAAGATATAGTCGTGCATAAATAAGATGTTTGAAGTTTGTTAATTTTAGAAAAAAGTTATCAATAAGAAATGATTATATATATATATATATATATATATATATATATTAGATAGATAGATAGTATAGGATTTGTATACGTAAATTCCAATAACCCAAAAATACTATTCTTAAAGAGTGCTAATACAGAAGACAAATATAATTTATTCGAAAATATAACATTGTTATAAAATCACTATAAAAATAGCCATTTTAATTCAAAACTTCTGGTGTCATATCAAGTGATGATGTTGTTGAACAAATACTGTGATTAAAGTTTTTTTAACATTTTTCTTGTGTTCTTGTGTATAAGACATAAAGTGTGTAAATATTGTTCTACGTGAATCAGAAATTAGTTAATAACGGTCTTCTGAATTACCACATAGATTACCAAATTAGGCTATTTCTTTCTAACGCAACACTGAAAATACAGATAAAAACGACAGCATCAATATTCCCTATAAAAGTCAAATACACGTTAGCTAAAATCAAAATGAATTTTCTCTTAGAAAATATTGCACAACCGCAGTCGACCGGAACCATATATTAAATTATCTACTATAAAAAAAGAGCACTTCACCTTATTGTCAGCAACAACAACAACAACGCACCAGCAAGATAAATTAGAGAGAACCAATATTATTGAATAACTCATATGCCTCTTAAGGAATTGCTTTCTCGATCAAACCTAATTCTTGACTAATTATATTGGATATAACAGTACATGAAGACACACGTTACAGCTCTCTGATGATTGCTCAATTAGGACTCATTTAAACAGACACGGGAACCTACCAAACTCCATACGCACTATACTTCAGAGAATACAATTATAGTTGCTTGTGAGAAAAGACTAAAAATAACAGAATCAGTAATAAAAAAATAAAAAAAAATTAGTATTCAGTAACACCAATTATGAACATAGACATAATGTGTAGACTGTTTGGAAAGGCAAAAATAAGAAAAATGAAATTAAGTCCCATCAATCAAGCAACATATCTTAAAATCTACACATTCGGTGAAAAATTTTTTTTAAAAATCCTTGAAAATAGCTAATTGAATAGCAGAAAGTTCTTGGATGTATAGTGATTCTCCAAGCTTAGCTTAGATGTGGCACAAGGCCGGAAGCAGGGGGCAACCAGCGACGATCGAACTCATTACTCAGTCGTAATTATTCTAGCGAGACAAGCTTGTTAACCATTACACCGCCTCGAAGTGCCCAGGCTTGGATGTATAGAATACTGAGATATTTTTATGCACTTTATATCAAGAATAGGAAACACTCACTAGAAATAGTAGATAAAAAGTTTAATCGCAGTATTTTATTAGTGTATAAAATTGCAGTCAAAAAGTAATATATCTATCTATCTATCTATCTATCTCTCTCTCTCTATATATATATATATATATATATATAAGTGAACATTGAAGTCAATGCTCAGAGACGAAAGGGTGTTTCAAAGTGGACACAATCGTGTAGCCTGACGATTGCGTTCAGCCTGTCGCCTCTGAGTTTTTTACTTCAATGTTCACCATTATATTTATATTTACATAAGATCTATCTCTGATATTGACCACTTTATCCCATAAATATAGCATACCTTAAAACTATATTTCTTCATATATATATATATATATATATATATATATATATATATTAAGCAGAATCTAAAGTTAACTCATATGGGGGTGGGATATATCTATTTTAACTAACGAGAAATACGTTAGTCTTATTTATTTATTATATGAGGTAATGTTGAACTGTTGTGTAATTTATATGCTCTGTTATAGTAAATACATTGACCGCTTTATGTAAATCAGTTTTTAGATTAGAAATTACTAGGATCCACTTGGATTATATAACGGATGTATTACCTGTAATATATATATATATATATATATATATATATATGAAGAAATATTCTCTTAAGTTGTGCTATATTTATGGGATAAAGTGCTCAATATCGGAGATAGAGCGTGTGTAAATATAAAAGTGAACATTGAAGTCAATACTAAGAGGCGGCAGTCTGTTTCATGCTAGTCGCGTCTAGCATGAAACAGCCTGTCGCCTGCAAGTTTTGACTTCAATGTTCACTATATATATATATATATATATATATATATATATATGTGTGTGTGTGTGTGTGTGTGTGTGTGTGTGTAAAATATATGGATATAGATCCGACAGTATGAAGAAAAATATACGGAAAAACAGACAAAAAATCCTAATATGCAATTATGCTGTTTTAATGTTAATATAATATCAACGTCGGACGTTTCGGTCTAATAGACCATCTTCAGGAGATATTCATAAAACATAATTAACGTAGACCATATTCAATTCAACATGAAAAAGACGATGGACATAAAAGCAAGACCAATCTAAACAGATAACTGAAATCTTTTATAAGATCAGCATTCCGTTTAAATATGATCACGTCGT
This sequence comes from Acanthosepion pharaonis, assembly GCA_903632075.3. Taxonomy (NCBI): domain Eukaryota; kingdom Metazoa; phylum Mollusca; class Cephalopoda; order Sepiida; family Sepiidae; genus Acanthosepion; species Acanthosepion pharaonis. The sequence goes on along the minus strand of CAHIKZ030002922.1, from coordinate 2,833,048 downwards.
CGTCACGTGGGCGATTTTGATTCTGTGAAGATTTTAAATTTTGATTCTGTGAAGATTTTGAAGATTTTAAATTTTGATTCTGTGAAGATTTTGAAGATTTTAAATTTTGATTCTGTGAAGATTTTGAAGATTTTAAATTTTGATTCTGTGAAGATTTTAAAATATTTTCATTATAAAAATCTTAGGCAGATTTAGGAAGCAGGCATAATATCTATCTTACGCACGGTGAACCCTAGCCCGGGCTTCTTTAATATTTCCCCTTTTTTGGCAAGATTAATGCTCGACAAACGTACATATAAGTTTAGATTAAAATAAAATTCTTTTCATTTTTCATTCAAAATACTCAAATTTTAGGAATACCTTTTCACAACATATTAGGATTTTTGTTTGTTATTTCCGTATATTTTTCTTCATATATATATATATATATATATATTTCAGTGGGTAAACGTCTTTGGATTGACACCCTTATTTTTTCTTTATTTAAATGTTAAATTAATATCAACCGGCGTAGATTGAGAAGTCCTATTCCTATAAAAAAAATAATGTTGTCAAATCCAACCCGTGTACCCTCAGTAAATACGGTCTTAGACACAAAACTGAAGCTAGTAGATATAGATTCGTAGAAGTCCCTAAGATAGATGTACGTTTTCATAAATCACTAGTCGAGCTTTGGTTAATCGTGCTGATCTCCCATGGGATAATTGGTAACGACACGTTTCTGCTATATGAATTGTTTCCCTGATGACAAAAGAAGATGGCGGCCTATTCATTTTAGTAGGACTACAGAATCTAGGCCAGATGCCATTTATTTCATTGTTTAAGAAATTTAACAAAAAAAAAAGAAAAAAAAAAAAGAAAAAGAAACATGGATATCAACTGAAACGCGTCTACCCAATGTACATAATATTTGTTGCAGCACGAATTCGTGCTGGATTGAAAATCCATTTAAAGAGCATCGAATATATATAAGCGTACAGGAAACAATGACATCGAGCATGGAAGTTCATATATGGAGATAAAATAAGGCAATAAATATCACTCGGAATTATAAGTTGAATAAAAAGTTTTACGAGATATATGAATCTCTATCAAGTGGAACAAAATAAATGTTTAAAACGAAAACTTCAATGTCGAAGGTTAGAATTCCTGCCAGGTCTAGGCACATCCAGATCACCAGAAGCGAAATTTTGGGAACCAGTGACGCATTATCTATTCTAAAGCTGACTTTATCCCTACCCCCAAGTAATGTCTATTTTGCGAGTGGCTTTACTAGCGGAATGGCAGCATTTAAATTCCTGGAGCATGATGACACGAAATTGTATTTATTCGTCTCTGCTTCTATGCATTGTAAAAATCAAAATGTAAAAAGTTATGAAAAAAGTACAAATAAAATCGAGAAAAATCGATGTAGGGCTTTAAAACGAGATATAGATGTATACATAAACATAACAGTAAAAACCCGACCGCAGAAATACAACGGGGGAAAAAAATACACCGAGAAAAAAAATGGCCATTTATTTATAGAAATGATTATATGCCAGTCAAGTGTAGAATTGCGCGTCATAGAGGAGATATCGATATCTGAAAATTGAACTCGGATCAACAATTTCCTTATCCGTAATATTAAAATACAAAAGTATCCCAAATGTTCTTCATAATATAGATATAAAATGAGATTTGAATGTCTATCTATTTATTGATATAAAGAGTTCCTAACTTTTTCCGCTTTCGCCCACTTTCAAATGGAAAAAAATTTCCACCGACAACATCTACAGTAAATATTATAAAGCATACCAAAATGGTTAGGTTTATGTTTGTTACTGGTTCATAGACAGATCTTATAATGTACTAAAAAATATCAAAGGAAAGTAACAAATAATGTTGACTTGTGTGGTGGCAGTATTAAAGAATAAACGAAGGCAAACTTTACCATTGAAAACTATATATAGAAATAATTTGTAAAAAGGATTAGAAAGAAGTAAATCTATATTTTTTTAAGGTTTATTGAAATTTTATTTAAGTTTCCATATGTCCTCCATCATTAGCAATACAAAGGGTAATACGATTTTGCAGTTCACGGAAAACATTTGCCAACTGATTTACAGTAATGCCTGAAATCACATTAGTTATTTTAGCTATACTTAAAACTATGTACATTAAACTTTATCACATTTTTTTACAGATTATTTCTATCGCAAATACAAAGTTATAAATTTTTAAAGTGTACACAAACTTTATGGACACCATATATATATATATATATATATATATATATATATATATATATATATATATATGGTTTTACGGTCAAGGATAGATTTATGGTTAGGGTGAGAGCGTTACAATTTTTGACAAAAAAGATTAAACGAATTGTTGTTCATAATTATAAAAGTAAAAAGAATATACATTACTAAAATCCATAGACGGATATGCAATGTAATTGGCCCTGATCTGGCATCTCGTCTGCAGTTGCTCTCTCACAGATGTGCCGTTGCCTCCCTCTGTCTTTTTCACAAATACTTTCATGGTAACTGCTCCGATGAGCTGCTTTCTCGGGTTTCCAGACTTCATGAATTTAAGCGTTCAACTAAGCTGGCATCTCGCTCTCACCCTTTCACTGTCGAAACTGTTAAATGTAGCTGTCTCTTCTACTCCAATAGTTTCATGTCTAGCACTTCTCGCCTGTGGAACTCTCTCCCCTCTTCCTGTTTCCCTGATAGCTATAATCTCCAACTATTCAAATGTAATGTCAATCGGCATCTCCAGATGCCCTGATATATCCCCTATCCTTCTCTTCATCCTTTCCTCTATCATTCCTATTTGCTCTCACACCAACTCTCTGTAGCCCCTTGCGTGCTAGTAACTTCCCCCCTTGCTTGGGATGAAACGCTTAAAAATAAATACTAGCAAGTAATAAAAATTCAGTGAACAGTTTTTTTGTTATTCTTGGTCTTCCCTTATCTTTCTTGGTAGTTTCTGGATAGAGTGCGCTCAGTGGATACTCTGTCCTTTGACAAAGTGGCAACTGAGGAAAATTATACTGAAAGGTGCCGGCCCTGGGGAACAGCTGCTTGAAGCTGCGACTTCTCATTGCACTAGAGAGAAGGATCGGTGCATGCATCGTGGCTAGCGAAACCGACGGTTGCAGGGGCTCAGGGAATGTTTGTTCCTTGCCCAGGTGCATGCACTCGGGATCCCCACATTAAACCGACCTTGTGTCACAACCTGACCCGGTGGGGAGGTGGAGTAAATACAAATTACTCTTTTAAGTAGTGTCTAACACATACCTTGTTTTTGGGCAGAGTTCGCTCTGGGGTTACTCTCTCAAAGGACAGATTTTCAACTGAGGAAAATTATACTTAGAGGTGCCCAGCTCTAGGTAGCAGCTGCCCAAGGCAGCTACGTCTCATGGTACCAGAGAGAGGTTATCGGTGCTCGCACCGAGGCCAGCGCAACCGATGATTGCTAGTCTGTGGGCAATTTTTGTTCCTTGCCCGGGTGTATGCGCTCGGGTCCCCACCTTAAAAAAACCCTGGTATCTCAGCGGGGAGACAAAGTAAATACTATATAGATAACATCAACGATTGTAGAGATTCATCTTAGTTGGCAAGCTGATGTTTTTGCTCTTCCAAATGTTACTGAGTTTTGCTATTGCTAACGTTGCCATAGCCAGTCTTGTCTTGATATCTGTTTTAGAGCGTCCATCTTTATAGATATATTAAAAAAAAAACTAAAAAACTACATCTCAAACAGTCAAAACATGGAGAGAAAATAAAAAAAAATGACCATTGAAATATATATAATTTAGTTTTACGATCAAAGGAAGTTTTATGTTTGGGGTCAGTGTTGCAAGTGTTGAAAAAACATTAAACGAATTCTGTTCATAATTACAAAATTATTAAGAACATAAACTCCTAGAAACTAATAAAAACAAAAAAAAAAAAAACAGCGATATATCTTTTTCTTCTTATTATTCTTCTTTTATCTGATTTTTTTATCGCCAGAAAGTTATTTTGTCTGAAGAACAATTTGAATGTTCGGGAACCTTCTGAAAATAAAAGAAAATGCCAAGATATGCGTATTTTGCAGTGACATTTATATAATACCTATATCATATTATATTCATATCATATCATATCTGTATCATATATCATATTTATGACATATCATATTCATAACCTATCATATCTATATCATATCATATCTCTATCAAATATCATATTTATAAAAAATCATCTCTTTATCATATCATATCTATATCATATATCATATTTATATCATATCATATATATATCATATCACATCTATATCATATCATATTTATATCACATATCATATCCATATCATATATTTATATCATATATCTATATCATATATCATATTTATATCATATCATACATATATCATATATCTATATCATATTTATATATCATACATATATCATATCACATCTATATCATATCAGATATCACATTCATATAATATCACATCTATATCGTATCATATCTCTATCATATATCATATTTATAACATATCATATCTATATCATATATTTATATCATATACCAATTCATACATCATATGTATATCATATTTATATCATATATCATATTCATATCATATAACTATATCATATCATATCTGTATCACATATCATATTTATAACATATCATATCTATATCCTGTATCATATTTATATCATATCATACCTATATCATATCACATCTACCTTATATTTATATCATATTCATGTCATATCATATTTATATCATATCCTATCTATATCATATAGCATATTCATATCATATCTATAGCATATTCATATCATATCTATATCATATAATATCTATAAATATGACCCAGTTATTCTCAGTCAGGATCTTACTTAGTGGAGGGATATACATGTTATTTGCATATCTTCTTTGAATATTATATATCCTATATAATCCTATATCGTCCACCGAAGTTTACACTCGATCACCTGCTCATCGCCCAAATGGAAAAAGTTTTCTCAGACAACATGTACAGTAAATATTTTAAAGCATACCAAAATGGTTGGGTAAAAGTTTGTTACTGGTTCATAAACAGACTTTATTATGTAGTAAAAAAACACCAAAAGAAAGTAACAAATAACGGTGACTTTTATAACGACAGTATTAAAGAACAAACGAAAGCAAACTTTGCAATTGCAAATTATTATATATGATTTAGTTTTATCTTTAGGGTTAGTGTTACAAGTGCTGGTAAAAGAGATTAAACGAATCATTGTTCAAAATTATAAAATTAAAAAGAATATTTTCAACTAGCAACTAATAAAAATTCAGCGAATACTTTTTTTGTTCTTATTGGTCTTCCCTTATCTGATTTAAATCTCCAAAAAAGTTATTTTGTCTAAAGAAATATTGAAATGATAGTGAACATTCTCAAAAGAAAAGAAAATACCATAATATACGTAGTTTTCAGTGCTATTTATATAATATATCATATTTATATCATATATTTATATATAATATCATATTTATATCATATCTATGAATGTGACCCAGTTATTTCTAGTTAGGATCTTATTTAATAGAAGAATACACATATTCTTTGCATATCTTCTTTGAATATTATAAATCTTATGTCAGCCACCAAAACTTCCACTCGCCCATAATTTCCTGTTCAGTTGTTCATCACAAACACAATAATTGCAATCATACACCGGCGGACGATATCGGTTCGGAAAACTTGATCTATATGATACAAATATAGTTTTAGGGGAAGTCATATTTATGGATGACAGTTCTCATCATTGTAAATATCAGAGCGGACGGTGAGGATAATATCGAGTGACGACGGTCTGTTCCATGCTTAAACGCAATATTAAGGAAGACTTCTTTCAAGCATGAAACAGACACTCAATCCGTCAAGACGATTTTTTTTTCAATAGTGAAACTGCAAGAAGATTGCGTTCAAACATACATTGTCCATTGTGATATATATTAGGACTTTGAATAAGTTCTCGCCGATTTTTCTTATATTTAAATTTTCCACCGCCAACATGTACAGTAAATATTATAAAGCACACCAAAATGGTTGGGTAAAAGTTTGTTACTGGTTCATAAATTATGTAGTTAAAAAATATCAAAAAGAATTAAAATAACGCTAATATGGCGGAAGAATAAAAGAAAAAACGAAGGCAAATTTTTCCATTAAAATCTATATATATGACATAGTTTTATGTTTAGTGTTAGCGTTGCAAGCGTCGAAAAAGATTAAACGAATTGTTGTTCACAATTATAAAATTAAAAATAACACATAGCACAGTGAATGAAGGCGTTGATTAGATCCAGTGACAGGATCGAAAGTGTGTGAGTTCAATACCCGGTTAAGGCAGTGGAGAACTTTCAGAGGGAAATTAACAGGAGATAACTGATAATTGACATCCATTAAACATGGCACGTGGAACTAGAACAGTCTAACCCAGTGAGCGAAATAAATGGTTCAGTTCGACATTCCAACCACCTGAAGAAGGCCGGAGCGTACAACGACAGAAACGTTGTAATTAATATGGGAACAAAGATGAGGACAATAGTCTGAATAATGTAAATAGTGTACATAATACCCCATCTCAAAAATATAGACAGATAATTAAAAAGAATGTTCACAATTAGCAACTAATAATAATTCAGCAAATAGTTTTTTGTTCTTGGACTTCAATTATCTTATTTAAATCTCCAAAAAATATTTTGTCTAAAGAAATATTTGAAAGATGGTTAACCTTTTAAGAACAAAAGAAATTACCAAAATTTGCGTGGTTTGCAGTGATATAAATATCACCTTGAATAAGTTCTTACTGATCTTTCATGAAAATTTATGTTTTATTTACAAAAATTAGTAACAAACATGTCACTGAAAGTATTGTCCATCGCTAGCCACTATTTTTTCCCATCTTTCTGGTTGCATTTGAATTCCACGTCGGAAAAACGACACATCTTTTGAGGCTAACCACTAGTCGAGCCATTTTTTTTGTATCTTCATAAGGATGAATGTGCTGCTCAGCTAGGCCATGTGTCATTGATTGGAACAAGTGATAATCGGTCGGGGCAATGTTTGATGAATAAAGCGGGTGGGGTAGGACTTCCTATTTAAGCGTTTCAAAGTAGATTTTCATCCATTTTTCAACTTGTGGCCTAGCGTTGTCATGTTGCCAAATCACTTTGTCGTGTCTCTGTTCGTTTAGCGGCCGTTTTTTCTTCAATGACCGGCTAAAACGCATCAGTTGTAGTCGATAGCGATCTCCCGTAATAGTTTCAGTCGGTTTGAGCAGCCCATAATAAACCACACCCAATTGATCCCACCAAATACAGAGCAGATGCTTCGAACCATGAATATACGGCTTTGTCGCTGATGTTGATGCATGGCCGTCCTTACCTAACATTTAGAGTTATTGTAGTGTATTCACTTTTCATCGCTGATCAAGATACAATGCACAAAAAACATTTCCTTTTCTGTCGTTGAAGCAGCTGTTCACACGTGACTAGACGCCGATCGGCGTCTCTCGGCTTCAACTCTTACAGCACCCAATGGCCTTGATTTTGAATCATCCCTAATGCTTTGAAACGTTTCGAAACTGTTGTGTGGTCAACTCCTAATGTTTCTGCAAGTTCGGCTTGTGCCTGACATGAGTCTTCATGAGGTAATGCCTCCAATTCTTCGTCTCCAAACGTTTTCGATACGTCAGAGCTTTCTTTAACTTCAACAAAAAATCATAATTTTTGAATCGTCTAAACCAACCTCTGCATGTTGTTTCCGACAAAGGACGGTCGCCGTAAGTCTCAGCAAGAATTCTGTACACTTCATCTGTAGATTTCTTTTGAATAAAATAGTGCAGTAAAATTACCCGCAAAAACACTTTTTTGTGCGAAATGACACACTAAATTTCAAGTTTGCATATAATACTTCCTTATAGATGCGTTACCATCTGAAACTGCATGCACGCAGTTCTGGGAATGCCATCTGTTGGAAAACAGCGAGAACATATTCAAGGTCCTAATACATACATATATACATACATACATGCATACATACATATATATATATATATATATATATATATATATATATTAATTGGGATCAAATATGGATTTGAACCCGAAAGAATGATAGGAAACAAATAAGAAATGTTTATGTGTGGGCCTGTGTTTGCATCTATTAAAATATTCTGTGTGTATGTGTATATATATATCATATATAGGCACATGGCCGAGTGGTTACAACGTTCGCTTCCTGACCATAAGACCATCGTTCGAATCTTACCATGGTCGATTTGTCAGGAAAGAGTCTGATGTTATCAGTCTGGAGGTGGGGGTATCTCAACGTGTGACAAGCCTTGTGAGTGTAATTGCTAGGTACACGCTGCCCCTTTTCTTTTTCCTTTTTTTTTCTCCTTTTCCTTTCCCCATATTATTTCCGTTGAGTTGACCGATTAAATAGGTCAATGTCTAATCCTTACCCATTCCTTACTCAATAAATTTTAATTTTAATTTCATTTTGCGTTTCACCTTTTGAAAGTGATGTCTGAAGATCCAGGGAAAAATAAAAGTCTCTGGTGAAATAAATTATTACAATGGAATCTTAAAGTGGTCTCTTTTTCTTTAAATTATATATATATATATATATATATATATATATATATATATATATATATATATATAAATGCACAAATAAGTCTGATTAAAAAGAATCGATAAGTTTTGCGTGTTTAACTTTTATTATAGATGTCAAATTGTATATTGGAAATTTCGTTTTTTTATCATCGAATGACTTTAGACAATGTAAGATACAAAAATAGCACTGCTTTCTTCAAACATTTCTGGCGGTTAAAAACGGTGGTAATACAGCCATTATAAGGATATGAAATAAAACTAAATTATTAAACAAGAGAAACGAATTGATCGTTACATGTAGGCATAAAAATAAATACCTTTTAAAATACGTTGATCCAGATTATAAACTTTCCTTTTTTTGATTTCCTTCTGTTTTTGATCTCATATCGAGCATGTATCATTTTTTAGAGTTTCGTTTATTGTAATGCAAAATTTAAAAAAAATAAACTTAATCCCCGTTTATATTAAATATAAAACATAATTTCAGTCTGAAATCCAAAATATATTTTTGTATTTACTATAGATTTTGAGATACAGAAATATTTTTGTAGTGTTAGGTCCGTTTATTTTTAAACAATTTTTTTAAAAAACGCTAGTCTCTGTTTATATTTAATATAAGATATAAATCCCGTCTATTTTAAATAAATTCTGTTTTATAGTTTTAGTCTATTTCACTACATATTTTTTAAATACCATTAATCCCCGCTTATTCTAAATATAAAATAAAATATTCATTCACCGTTTATTTTAAAGATAAATCCCGTTTATATATATATATATCGAAAATATGTACGTATCTCCAGTTACAGGGACGTTTATATTTTCCAAAGACGGTCAGCACGTAAAACAATCCATACATTCAGTTAAAATTTTAAAAAAATCATCCTTGATAATGGGTAAAATTCTAGCCGAAAGCGCGCGGACATACAGAGCATTCGGACAATTTCTACATAATTTATGGACAAAAAAGAAGAAAATTATAAGAACAAAAGAAAACTTAAATAAAAGACATAACCGCTTTACGTTATCGTTTTGAACCTTGTATTGGAACTTGTATTGAAACTTGTATTGAAACGTCTATTGAACCTAGTATTAGAACTTGTATTGGGACTTGTATTGAAACTTGTATAACTTTATATTGGAACTTGTATTGAACCTTGTATAAAAGAGGAATTGTTACCTAAATACACTATTATATATATATATATATATATATATATATATATATATATATATATATATATATATATATATAAATTAATTGATTTAAAATATGGTAATTTTAAAAAGTTACTCCAAAATTCGCTTGAAGATGAAATGGAACTAATGCTTTTAATTTAATTGCAAAATTAAATTCGGGGTTTTTAGCTTCTATTTTTGAAACATGGTTGGAACTGTGTAGCGGAAAAAAACATATTTTAAATCAATTAATTTATAATATTAATGTAAATTTACATTGAGCACTATTTTGTAAAAATAAAAATATCTATAAGAACACCGTATTTTATATCTTAATATTCTTTTCTTTATATATATATATATATATATATATATATATATATATATATATATTATTTTTAAAGATTTCACCTCAAGCAAAGCGGGAGTGTCACTAGCGTGCAAGGGGTTACAAAGAGTGATTTCAAGAGTAAAGAGGGTTGTTTGAGGAAAGGATATAGAGAAGGACAGGGATTGGGATCAAGACATCAGAAGATGCCGATTGACATTATATTTGAATATTTGAAGATATGCTATGACAGAAGCGAGCAAGAGGAAGTGGTTTCCACTGTTGGGGAGTGCGAGAGAAGAAGCTGTTTGAGTAGAAGAGTATTTAACTGATTCGACAATAAAAGGCCTCTATACACACACACACACACACACACACACACACACACATATATATATATATGCGTGTATGTGTCTGTGCGCGTGTGTTTGAGTGTGTGTGTGTGTGTTCCTGAAAAATTATTATTCGGTTAAGCTCTCTGGGGAAATAGTGTGAGTTTGTAAACAGTGGACTATTTCTGCTACTAATGCAATACTCTTCGATAAAACGAATTGAGTTCTTTCAATCACTAGCGTGTTTATCTGAAAATAAATACACTTAAAATTCACCTTCATCCCTGCCGTGCGTCAACGTCTTAGGAGTAGATTCTCCGACTGACTCCAATTCAGCCGGGTTTCGATTCTAGCTCAAGGCAACCGGACGTCTAATCGCACTGATGAGCTATGAAAACAGCGAAACAGTCTGTCTGTGTATGACAACATATGTATATATATATATTAGAAAATCATTATAAAATCATTATTAAGGTAAGAGAACAATAAAAAATCCAAGATAAAACAAGGACTGAAAATGCATTTAAATTTTTGAAGTTCAAAGTTGAATGAGAAATAAGAAACCGGGAGAGAATTCTAGACGAGAGAAATGTGATAAAAGAAACTGTTATCATGTAAATTACACATCTTAAGACAATATTTCTTCATATATATATATATATATATATATATATATATATATATATATATATATATATATATATATATATATTACAGGTAATACATCCGTTATATAATCCAACTGGATCCTAGTAATATGTAATGTTAAAACTGATTTACAAAAAGCGGTCAATGTTTTTACTATAACAGAGCATATAAATTACACAACACAATTCAACATTACCTCATATAATAAATAAATAAATAAGACTAACGTATTTCTCATTAGTTAAAATAGATATTTCTTACCCTCATTGAGGTAACGTTGGATTTTGTTTGAAATATATATATATATATATATATATATATATATATATATATATATATATATATGATATCAAATATTGAGGATTAAAGTAATTATTCTTAAAGAACTTTACATATTTTTTCAGTGATACAAGAAAGTTAACCTTCTTCAGGTTTAAGAAAGTATATTTTCGTTTTTTTTTCCGTAATTTCAAACTTTCTAATAAAGTTGCAAAAATTAAAAATGGCCTTGCTCTGCGTGAAATTAAAATTAATTGAATTACTGGTCTTTCAACATCTTGTATTGTTTTTTCTTTCTAGGTTTTGGATACAATGGGTCGAAATCTTTGATATTTAATCAAATGATAGTTTCAACCGGTGGACGCATGTTCAACAGCGTTTTGGTAAGTAAACATTTCAGTTAATTAGATATTAGATATTCAGCATGTGTTGTTAGCTTTATTAAATGTAATAATGTGATATAAAAAAAAGCAGAGAACTAATTGTACAGATATATCGTCGGCGTCGACAGCAGCGTCGCCATTTGCGACGGCAGGGACGCCTTGATATCGAATCTAATAATTTAATTTTTTCTTTTCTGATAACTTTTTTTTATGATGATGGCGTTGATGACTAAATGGACGAATTGTTGTATTGAAGAAATTATGACATTGACTGCATAATAATAATGTTGTTGGAGGATGATCTCGTTTTGATCAAGCCTTTCTCTCTTGTCGTTTGACTTCTTCCATTTCTCTTCTGCTGACTTCGATTTTTTTTTGGTTCAGTTGGTGATAGAACATCGCCACTTGGTACGGCCATGTGCACGCGCTTCAAACGATTTACGTTTAAGTCAAATGGATTTCAAATTCGTTTTGAGTTGGTCCTTATATCTTCGAAGATGGCAATCTCGTGGTCTTTTCTCTCAAGTAGTCATAGTTTTTAACCATGTCGTTCCGAACAAATATACAGTCGCGGTGTCTTTAGTAACATTGTCCTCTGAACTCCTAATGTTTAAAAACTACACATTTTTTCCAGCTTTTCATTGACATGAGGTAAGGTGTTTATCTTATGTCTTTTCCTGTACGTCTAATACTGTTATGCTATAATTATTTCTTTATAAATCGCCGCCTGTGAATTCATCGCTTTTTTCAGTTTCATTTTTCTTTTCAAAAGTCTGTTAATGATTTCCAGCTATTTTTTCCTCAAATTTCATTCCTTTTATTTATAATAAATATAATAAAAGATCAGCGATTCGATGCTTTGGCTGTTTGCTCTTTCCAGGACTTAAAGAAACCAGAGAACGAATTGTAGTGATATATCGTAAGCGTCATTGTCCGCGGCATCGTCGTCCGCGGCATCGTCGTCCGCGGCGGTGGCTTGATCTCATTCCCAATAACATACTTTTCTGATCGCATTTTTTATGATGATGGCGTTGATGACTAAATGGACAAATTCTTGTATTGAAGAAATGATGACATTAACTGCATAATAATAATATTGTTGGAGGACGACGTCGATTTCATCAAGCCTTTCTCTCTTGTCATTTGAGTTATTCTTTTTGTCTTCTGATGACTTCGAAGTCTTTGGTTCCGATGGTGATAGAACATCGCCAGTTGTTATGGCCATGTGCACGCGCTTCAAACGATTTACGTTCAAGTCAAATGGATTGCCGATTCGTTTTGAGTTGGTCCTTCTATCTTCGAAGATGGCAATCTCGTGATATACAGTGAACAAAACAGGATCTAGATTTAAAATTCAAATGCTAAACACTGTCTCATTGATTTTGTTAGAAATTAAAAAGACTCGAATTTACAAACTTTGCTTAACACACACGCAAAAGCGATTCCAACACAAAACTCGTGAAATTTCACACCTTGATGCGAAATGTTTTTCGGCCAATAGAAAACTAGAAACATTTAAAAACGAAATTCAAAGAATCTTCAATTCTCAGAAAGAAATTCTTTTACGGACCTTTTGTGAGCCGACGCGAAGTTTTGTTCGTCGTCCAATGGAAAGGCCCGAATCATATCCGGGAGTGAATTCCCAAATGACCTTTTCAAACCCAACAAACAAAGTAAAAAAGCGGACAAGTTCGCCTGTCAAAAGAGAGAATGAAGACGAGCGTATTAACAGGTAACTTGACAAACGTCAAGCGATCGTTATTATTATCTTTACTTTCTCCCTCAAGCTTTTATACTTGATAAACAAACGGAACATTTTAAGACTGAGCGATTACTTTAAAGACATTCCTACCCTACGATAACGCTCATACATGCATACATACATCCACACACACGTGCCTGCTTATGTACACATAAACTCATTCTTGCAAGGACCACTCTGAATATTTTGACAACTTTGTATCAATCAAAATATATTAATTTTATTCGTAAATACTTTAATTGATTTATATGTATATAAATTTGTTGTTTCACTTTACAATTTGATTTTCTTGTTTTATACACCTTTTATGGTGGGCTATCTAACTAACAAGGCCAAATCAAACTAATTTGTTTCAACACTCATACACCTCACTATAATTGATAACCCACGATAGGTCTTTTTTCTCAACTAAAAATTCTGAAGTCATTTTTTCTTGTTTGTAGCAGTGAACGAATGAATTTCTGAAGATAATAAACTTTATCTGTTGGTCTCATTTGTTTTTTTTATCGTTAATTTAGGACACTTATTGTGTTATTTGATTTCCTTATATCAATTTGGTGGTTTTAATGCTTGAGATATAAAGACATTTTATATTATAAATATATATATATTATATATATATATATATATATATATATATATATAACATTTATATCTATCTACCTGTCTTTATATCTTAAGCATTAAAACCACCAAATTGATATAAGGACTTCAATTTGATAAGAATGTCAGTGAAATAAAATTTCTCCACAAGAACATTGCACTGTTTGCTCAGCAAGAAAGTCAATCACTTTTTTTTCAAAAGTCTGTTATTGATATCCATCATTTTTTTTTATCAGATTTCATTCCTTTTATTGATAATAAAAATAATAAAAGTATGTGTTTAATGATCAGTGATTCGATGCTTTGATTGTTAGATCTTTCCTGTACTTTTAGTGTGGGTCACATAGTAATTCCATTTTTAATTGTTCTTCATTCTTAATTCTTAATTGTTTTTAAAAACTAAACTAAAATTAGAGTTTAAAAAATTAAATAAATAAATAAATAAAAAAGTTTTTAAAATCTAATTGTTTTTTTTTAATTAATTCTTAATTGTTTTGATACATCTTAATTCTAAATTGTTCAAGACTGAACGAAATGTTGCTGCTGAAACCGTTCTAATTTTTGGATATCGCGACTGCATAGAATACAGGATTCGAACCCATAATGCAAAGTTGAAATAACAGCATTATAGACCATAATATTTGTTGTTGACTTCAGATCAGTGTCGTTAAAGACGTGTTCGAATTAATTTCCAATTCTTTATCGCACTTCCTTTTCTAAGGTACGCTTTTTTGATAAAAGGCTGCTTAGATACGGTAAATCTACTTGTTCGAGAAGTATATTACTGATAGTAATATCAAAACGGATATATAGGTCGTTTGGAAAGTCACAATTTTAAAGCAAAAGAAAGGATATTACAAAAGAATACCTAGTCATGAAAGAAAACAATAATTGTCGATATAAAAAATTTTATAACTAACGACTGCATTTACGATGATAAAATGATTTAATAGCAACTATCTTAACATTTCTCAATAGTAATTCCTTTTCGCTTTATCAAAGTAGAACACTTTCAACATAATGCTTTCTTTACCCGATCAAGTTATTGGAAAAAAAATCTGCAGTAATGGTCCTTCTATGTCCCATATGTTCGTAACGAACGACATCTTTCATATTCCACCAGACACAAACCAAAGATTTCTATTGATGGAATTCTGAGTTTGTCTATATTTCTGAGATGAGGTATTATGTACATTATTTACATTATTCGGACTATTGTCCTCATCTTTGTCGCCATATTTATCACAACGTTTCGGACTTTCACTATCTGTCTATATTTCTGAGATGAGGTATAATGTACATTATTTACATTATTCGGAGTATTGTCCTCATCTTTGCCGCCATATTTATTACAATATTTCGGCTTTTCACTATCTGTCTATATTTCTGAGATGAGGTATTATGTACACTATTTACATTATTCGGACTATTGTCCTCATCTTTGTCGCCATATTTATCACAACTTTTCGGCTGTTGTACGCCCCGGTCTTCTTCAGGTGGTTTGAATTTCGAACTGAACCCTTTATTTGGCTCACTGGGAGAGACTGTTCTAGTTCCATCTGCCATGTTTGATGATGTCAGTTATCAGTTATGATAGGATAAATATGGCGACAAAGATGAGGACAATAGTCCGAATAATGGGAATAATGATAGAATTCTGTTTTATTTGGTGTGTGTGTGTGTGTGTGTGTGTGTGTGTGTGTGTGTGTGTGTGTGTGTGTGTGTGTGTTAGCACTGGTGTCTCATGTTGCAGTAATCACTGACATTTTTGATTTCTGTTGACATGCAAAACCCATTTGTAATCACATGTAACAATAAGATACAAGGTTGGGAGTCATGGTTAAATTATTTCTGCAGATGAGAGAACATTGAGTATTATAAAGGTATTTCAGCATATGCTACACCAAGGGTCGGCAACCTACGACCCGCGGGCAGGATCTGGCCCGCGAAGGCAATTTGACCGGCCCGCGAGCCTGATTACCAATGACTCTATTTTTAACATGAGAGACGAGGCTTTCAAATTAAACTATCTGCCAGTTATCTTTCATGAGACTTATTTTACCAAGTTGCGTTGCCTACGTTTAATGTCAAATAATGGATACATATTTTTTATGACCCTTGGCTACATTAAAAGGTAACAGAATCGAAAGGAACGATAAAGTGAAAGAGGCCAGGGAGGGACTGACATGCGAGGTAGCAGAAATCTAAAGACAGTTAAACATACGCGCATTATACATACATGCCTCATGAATGTGTGGATTGATACCGCATGTGTACGTACGTAAGTGTATATGTTTGCAACTATTTGTACTCGTATCTATGGGTATATGTGCTTCGTTTTTGTTTGATGCGTGTGTGTGTTTGGTTCGTTTGTGGAACAATTTTCAATAACAGTTTCAAACCTACACGTCATAATTTCATCCATTTCACTTCGGTTGATTTTTTTTCACTTTGAAGTATTTTGTCGTAACTTGAGGAAAAGTAATTTTTGTTAGGTGTTTTTTAATTTTAGATTTTCTTTTGTTCTTTTGTTTCTCGATGAAAATTTTCATTATGGTTTATAACTATTTAGGTTCATTAATGGCCTTCGTCCGGATCGCGACCCTTCATTATAACACGATCCGGAAAATTGCCTGTGTATAAAAAAAAAAAAAAAAAAAAAACAGGTTGGATGACAGGGTCACATTCACAGATAAGATATGAATATACCCGCAAGCATCGAATATTTTGGTATTTTCTGTACTTTTTAGAAGGGTCATGAACATTCAAATAATTACACGTGAGGAACCCGAATTGCCTGTTTGTACGTTTTTCCAATTGAATTACACTATAAAGGGCGCGTTTTCAGAATGAAGAGATGTTAGGATAATGCTTGACTCAGTTTTGCACCATTCCGTATTGATTCTACTTTGGTTCGTTGATTCATGATTCATAACGTTGAAATACTTAATTATTTTCTGAATAATGTCATATATAATAGCCATACGCTATTGTTTCGACTGTCGATTAGTTGTCCTACGGCCATTGTTTGCGATGGACGTTACTTCAAGGAAGCGTATGAAAATTGTAACGCCACACGAACACACTGGCAAGCCTTAACAGTGAGCAAATCAAAGTACTTTGGACTGACCCGGAAACTCTCCTGATTTAAATCCAACTGAGAATCTGTGTCAATCTGCAAGGAAAGACTTCGTGGAATGGACATAGGAAGCACTAACTTGTGCATTGGGTTATGTTTCATTGGAAAAATGTGAAAAAAAGTAAATAATGACGAAATTATTCGTTTTGTTTCAATTAATTTGCACAAGGGTCTACATTATATAAAAATAATTATAGCAATGGCTGGTTCTCACGAAAAACTTCTTTCTTTCTAATAGTCAATGCATATTGTTTGTTTGTTTAACGGAACATCAAGTAATCGTAACCAGTAGTATCTCCTGGGTCACGCTGGACCTGGGAACAACAATTCAGAGGTTGTTCTTAGGCGCGTCAAAACCTCCAATTTCTGACCAGAGGCATTTGCTGCCGGATGTAGTTTATCGTCATACTACAATGTATACATATAACAATGCATTTTCAATATCTATCTATCTATCTGATTCTGTTTATATATATGTATGTATCACACTGATTAATTATTTTCCATTCTATCTTTCTCTGTATTATTCTGCTCATATCTATCTATCAATCTGTCTATATATATCTTATGGGATCTTACCCATAATAATAATAATCGACTATTCCATACTTAATAAATACTGCGCCTCAGGAGTAGGCAAGGAGTCGGTAGTTCAAGTCGAGTCAGTAGTTCAAGTCGAGTCAAGAGTCGAGTCAGAGGCAGTCCGAAACAGAGTCGCGTTTACTGCAAGACATTGGAATAGTGATACTGGTCGAGACTACATTGTTCTCTCTACTAAACCTGATTGTTCATACTAACACTTCTACTTCTCTGTATATAATCTTGTTTGTAATATATTTGTGTTATTCCATACCTGTGTTCGAGTTCTACTTATTTGGTTCTACCTTGGACTATCACCGTGGTACAAGGAACCGGACCATAACAATATATATATATATATATATATATATATATATATATATATATATATATATATATATATTTTACAATGATACTTGCATTAATACAAGATCACAGAAATCCTTTCCTTCCTGATTTTCCATGCAGTTCTTTAATATGACAGTGTTCGGAATATAATAATAAATTTCAGAATCATCATTCATTCCTGAATTAATGAAGTTAAACAGGGTTGAAATCAATCAAAAATAGGACCCTTGAACATCTATATATTTCTATCATCAAGTTACAATGTTATTTCTACATTTACGATAAAACTCTAAATGTCCCCAAGGACACATGGCACAGCGGATAAAGGCGTTAGTTAGATCCAGTGAAAGGACCCAAAGAGTGTGAGTTCAATACCCGGTTAAGCAGTGGAGAATTTGAAGCGGGGAATTAACTGGAGATAACTGATAACTGGCATCCATCAAACATGGCACGTGGAACTAGAACAGTCTTCCACAGCGAGAGAAATAAAGGATTGAATTATACTATAAAGGACGCGTTTTCAGAATGAAGCGATGATAGGATAATTCTTCACTCAGTTTTGCACCATTCCGTATTGATTCTACTTTGATTCATTGATTCATGATTCATAACGTTGAAATACTTTATAATAATTATTTTCTGAATAATGTCATAAATAATAGCCCTATCCTATCAGTAAAACTGTCAATACATCCTGAACACAGAGAGCCCCATTCTTCATGATATTCAGTGCGTTTCTACAGTAAAACATTTACACACTTGTGAAAATTAATTGAAACAAAGGCTTTAGTTTCCTTTCTTTCACCATCCAGTCAGTTTCAGACACACTCGAGTGACAGGGTGTAATCGATTTCTATTTTTTCCTCAGACTACGTCATTTGCATTGATGTGCAATAATATAAATCTATTTTTGAGTTGTATGCTAACAATTTGTTTGGCCTTGAAAAAGATTGTGTGATCTTTGATTCCATCAGATTTTTTATCACACCGAGACACTATTGTTTCGACTGTCGATTAGTTGTCCTACGGCAATTGTTTGCGATGGACGTTACTTCAACATTCCAACGACCTGAATAAGGCCAGAGAGTACAACGGCCGAAACGTTGTGATAAATATGGCAACAAAGATGAGGATGGTAGTCCGAACAATGTAAATAATGTAAATAATACCACATCTCAGAAATATAGACAGATACACAACTCTAAATGTTTGGATTTTAAGAAGACTTTACGTGCAGTTTCTGAATTGTCTTTGCAATGGAATGTCTTTTGGCTTAGAAAATTCTCAAGATGCTTGAAAAGTGGTAGGCAGTGGAGAATAGGTCCAAGAAATATGGTGTATATGAAAAAATGTCGTATACCAAGTCGGTAAGAATCTGTAGCGTCATCCTGGAAGTATGTCTACGAGAATTGCCGTGGACACAGAATTGGATTGTGTCTATTAATATGTACCTGTCGCATTTGAAATGTGCATTCCTTCCAGTAGCAGATATTCGGGTTGGATTCAAGAAAGTCTGATAGAATACATCAATGGCGAACCTCCAGACAGTCACCGTAATCTTGTTTCAGTTTCGGGTTTGAAATTGTCTGTCCTTCGTCAATGAGCAGGTCGTTTACGTTTGCCATAAAGGATCCGTTTCTTATCAGAAGCCATTATTCGATCAATAAATGGATCATTTGAATTTCGTAGGTGCAATATTGAACACACTTCAAGACTTTGAACACTTTGACTTTCACTGAGTTCATTTGGAACACACCTACCGATTTTCTTTCCTTTGCCAATATGCCGGAGATGGTTCCAGAGTTGTTGAAATGCTGATACCCATTATCTGAAACATTTTACTGGCATTTGAAGTGGGTTTTGTTCGACTAGTGTTTTCAGATGTTGATTGGCGTTGGCACCAGGACGATTTCTACCAGCTTGATCTTCATGATTCGTATCCCTACGGTGGAACTTTAGAAACCAGTTGTTCGATCAGATGTGAATCCTTCACCTCCATTCTCTGTTAATGTTGGCAGCAGTTTGAGAAGCATAATGGGCAAGCTTGAATTCGTAGAAAGAAAATTAAACGCATCTCTTCCTTTTCCATGTTCAAGCTGAGGGATATGTAAAATTTTCAGTTAAATTCTGAAAGAGATTGATATAAAATTAGGAAATAGGACACTTTAATTATGACGAATGCGCAATATGTTTTTTTCTATAACTATTATTATATTATATTAGAACAACATTAGAAGGTTTATTCTAAAATCGGGGTTTATTCTGCGAACAACTGAATCGTATTTTCCAATGTATACGCAGGGTGCGTCAAGTATTTGAGAACACAATCCTGAAGGAGATTGATATAAAATTAACAAAGATGACACTTTAATCGTTAGGGATAAGTAATTTTTTGGCATCTACCACAATGATGTATTAGAACGCATTAAAAGGTGCAGTCTCAAATAGGACATTATTTTCCGATCAATTGAATCGTTTTTTCCAGGGTGCGTCAAGTATTTGAGAACAAAATCCTGAAAGAGATTGACATAAAATTAACAAAGATGACACGTTAATCGTTACGATTGAGCAATATATTCATGTGAAACTACCATAATAATATACTTGGACGCATTGACAAGGTGCAATCTCAAATAGGACATTATTTTAAGAACAACCTAGTACTATTTTCCAGCGTATAAACAGGCTGCGTCACGTATTTGAGAGCGTGTGTAATAGGTTACAGTACAGCTATAATAATAATAATAATAATATTAATAATAATAATAATAATAACAATAATAATTTTATAATAATAATGATAATAATAATAATATATTGATTAATAAGATTATAAGGCTTATTCTAAAATCGGAGATCATTTTCCAAACAATCATGTAAAGTCATTGGAGATGCATGTATACATACAATAGAAATGGGAATTTCATGCTCTTTGCTTTACTTGCCCTTGATCTTGTGCCAGACAATATCCTTACCCTGATCATACGTTAATATCGCTAGCACAGCTAAAGACCCATTTAGATTTAAAGGAAAGGTGTTGCCTAAGTGGATTCTATGTTTTAGATAATAAGCGTTTCCTAAAGTTCAGATATGCGCTTTCGACTTACTCTCCGGAAAGCATCGGCAAGATGGAGTAAAAGAGGCCTGGCGATTGCATCTAACATGAAACAGACTGTCGCCTCTAAGTGTTGAATTCTATGTTCACTTTTATATTTACACACGCTCTATCTCCGATATTGAGCACTTTGTCCCATAAATATAGCACATCTTAACACTATATTTCTTCATATATATATATATATATATATATATATATATATATAATAAAAAGGCTTAAACACTAATATTCCATGGTCATAATTTATTTCATTGGAATCGTAAATACGATCCAATTCATCAGACCTACAAATTCAAAATGAAAACGGAAAAAACAACTCCGGAAATAAAAATAGGTTTTAGAGAGAGTGTAAGTATGAGAGTGTGGGACGAATGTTAGAGCTAAAGAGGGGTAACAGATGACAGAAGGTGGGAGATTAAAACTTAACAGGGAGAAGTTTTAGAGAGGTGAGTTGAAGAGGTTTAAGTGAGAGAAATATGAATGTTGTCGGATGTCTAATACATTAAAGATGTAACCGGAAGGGATACATTTTATGGTGACATACACACACAATAGACGATCTAATCTTAAGATCAGAAGAAGAGGGAGGGAGAGAAAAAGAAAAGAAAAAGGGGTGGGGAGAGAGATGGGGCGGGGGAAACTAAAACTGAAAGGCATTTACTAAAAGGGCCGCTGTGTAATTAAGAAAAATTGACAAAATTAATGTCGACTACAGGTTACAAATCAAATATAAACAGATAAAAAATAAATATAACGATTATCTAATCTAGCAGGGACCTATATTTTTATGTTCAAAAACACATGCGTATACACACACACAATAACATATACACGTACATATATATATATATATATATATATATATATATATATATATATATATATAGGTAAAAAATCCGTGGGTAAGTAATCCAAGTAGATCCTATAGAGTTATAAAGATATAATAATTTTAAATGTGTTAGTAGTATTTAATTTTTTCTGCACTAATATTATATGATAGTATTTCTTTTAAATTCTTATTTTTCTTCATCTATTATCTTTTAAACCTTTCTGTTTCTTAATTGTGTTTTTCCCATTTGTACAAGAGTTAATATGTTAAATTTAGGTCATTGTTCACCTTTAACCGTCTGGGCTTGTTCCGGTATCCCCACACTAACCAGCTTAGTTTCTTTGTCTCTCTATCTGGATATAAATCCTATTTCCTTATATGTTGTTTGTTCCTCTTTTTTTCTTCTTTTTCCTTCTATTTTTCCTTCCTTCCTTCCTTCCTTCCTTCCTTCCTTCCTTCCTTCCTTCCTTCCTTCCTTCCTTCCTTCCGTTTTCTTTTTCTTTTCTTTTTTTTTAAAACGACGTTTGAATTCCTTTCTTTAACAAATGTATTTGCATTGGCAAGTCCTAGGTACTTTTTTTCCCGGGAACGAAATGGCCATCTGAATGGGGTAATTTTGGATTTCATTTTTGTAATTCCCATATCTATCTATCTATCTATCTATCTATCTATCTATCTCTATTCTATCTATCTATATATATATATATATATATATATATATATATATATATAATAGAGTAGATAATTTGGTCAATATGTCAAACGAAAGGCTACCGAAAAATATTGATTAATATTAACCAGGTGACAAAAATGAAGCACGGAGATTGAGGTTCCAAATTCGGGATATTCGAACATACCCGTGTTCTTCAACAACGGATGCGAGAAATCAAAATCTGGACAGTGGTGACTATCCAGCATTAGTTTTTGATGTGGGTAAAATCGGCTTGTAGGTGGAATTGTTAGAAAAATCCGTTCCCTGTTCAATTTCTCGCTGTGCGAAACTTTATGTGAAAATAACTTTAGATTTAAAAATTGTGCTTGGTGGTGGGTAAGGGGGTGAGATATTTGAAAATTAGAGGAAAAAAGGTTTATTGAACCAGCAGTTGCGACGGTATTAGCGTTGAAGGATTTTGTGTGTTAGGAACTGTGTGAGAACATAGCGAGATTGTCAATAAAAGTAAAATGAAAGAGAAATTTATATATTTATTGCCTTGTTACAGAGAAAAGCTTAGAGGTAGTCTAGCAAAATGGCGTCTGTCATGAAAGAGCGTATGAGTGAGTCATTAGATATCGCCCTGCAAAAGAAAAACATGATTATGAATATCCCAATATAAATGGTCAATGGTGGTAACTATATGAAAAAAAAACACACACACACAGAGTTCCAAAAGCCACATTACCATTGATAACATTGTAAATTTTATATTTATTTGCCAAATGGAATCATGTTTTTGTATGTGGCAATATATTATTAAGAAATTCAACTGGCCAAATTATGGAAGATGATTTCATGCAAATTTTCCTTGGTTGCTATTTCACAAGTGCATGTTTTCTACCAATTTCACGTAACTTTTGGAACACGCTGTATATTCTCTTATTTAGGTCATATTTTATTGAGTATACATGCTTTCATAGATATTTAAAAAAAAAGGTGGGGTAATGTGAAATTAATGTCGAATGGTCTATAGAGTGAGAGTCTGAAAACCAGGCAAAAGATAACTTACCTCCGATGTAGTTTTTAAGCTGTTAATTCGTCTAACCATTGATGCCATGGGGGTCGCCATGTTCATCTGGACAGCCGAGGCAGACGATGTTAGAGATACAAACGCGGTGGCTACAACTAGCGAAATCAAAGTAGCCCCTATGATATAAAGCTATAACTCAATCATGTCACTCATTACTCTATGATAGTATTCCAATAGAAAGTAAGTAAAATAATCATGTAAAAATGAAAGAAAAAAAAATGAAACAAATGCCCATTAGTCTTTTCCATAGAACCGAAGACATTGTTTGCTCCTCTCCTAAATAAAACATTGCTCTATGCAAGAATGCTATTTTGCTCTTTCCAGCTCTTGCAGTTTCCGTGGAAATAAATAGGATGCATTATTTTCGGAGTCTAACTTCCTACTATCATATATCAAAAACATATCCTTTTTTTAAGGAGTTCACCAGGATCAAGGTGATATAGTCACTAAGACGAAAACACGTTACGGAGAGTGAAATGGAGAAAACATGAATGAGATAAAAAGAAAGAGGATTGACGCTTTATTTACATTTTTGAAGATTCTAACACAAAGAACGGAATCGAGCGTACAGAGAGAAGCTTAATGGTAGTCTAGTAAAGTGGCATCTGTCATGAAAAGGCGTAAGACACCGAAGTGCGACATTGGATATATTCCTGCTGGAACCCATTCTGGGTGTGACGATAAACTACATCCTCGTCCAGGGTAAGACAATAAACCACATCCAACAGCAAGGCCTCTGATCAGGAGGTTTTGAGAAACGTGGAACCACCTCATAATTGCTGGTGTTCACAGGTTAATCATGATTCGGGATGGTAGCATCAGTTAGGAACCCATCTATGGGTAAATAGTTAACCCTGAAATAAAATCATTATAAAAGTGTAAAGTTATGTTTTAATACTAGAAATACTTTGTAAAAAATTATTACCAGAAAAAATGTTTGAAGAAAAAAACTATTACCAGCAATATATTTTTTAAAAACAACTACAAGATATACATTTTTGAGGAAAAAAATATTACCAGAAATAAATTTTTGACAAAACAAAATATTACCAATATCACTAGACCAGATGTTGCAGAAATACCCGAAGTATGGACGAATGGTAGACATATAGATATGGAAGATAGATTCTAGAGAGAAAAATTGTTTATATTTACATTGATACAAATACTCATTTAAATATCTACGCTCAATTATATAACTACAATTATCCTCTTCTCATATACGTCCTGGATATAAACACAGATAAACAGAGATTGCAGTATCTTTAAAGCGCATTCGTAAATAAAACGGACAATGAAATATCGTTTGCAGATTATGATCTTTTAAATTTGCGGCGTCGAGTCGATTTCTTGATGTATATAAGCACTTCGCTCTTGATACAAATACAATGCAATGTTTTGGAAAATGGATTCACAAGGGTTTTTCAATCGCTAATTAGACAGAGTATATTTTAGAGCAATGTTTACAAAAACAAAAGCAACTTTAATTATTGATTTCTTACGCTGCATTAAACGGATTCTTACAATTCTGTTTAATAATTAAACTGTGATTATCGTTCGGCTTGTACATATAGATTAATTACCTCTTTGATGAAGGAATTCACTTCAGTTTTTATTTGATAGATCTTGCACTTCGATCCTGAGGTTGTAGCCTATGTACATGTTGCATTCTTCTATGAACTTAAGCTTATCATTTGGATTCTAAACAAAAATGTCCACTTCTACAATTTTAATTATTAAACATTAAGTCGCGTGCACACGTGTAATTATGCCATGACTAAACGTATACAATTTTAAATTATGACGGGATCTCACGTGTACAATTTGAATTCTATCGTGAACTCACGTATGTGGTTTAGAATAGGTACGTCCCCAAACTACGATACCTGCTTTAACTAATATAGATATGAAGCGGAACAAAATTTAATTTATCGAAATTTCATTAATTAAGTAAGGTCTGGGTAACGGATATAAAAAAATATATTTCTACCAAGTTTTTTTTTTTTTTAAATAATAAACTAAAATAATTTCATTCATTTAGGAATAAGTTCTCGTTCATTAGAATACAACAATTATTTGATTTTTTGCAAGAATTTCAAAATCGATCTGTTTTTACCTGAAAAAAGGCGCTAATTTTCTAATACTAATCTTTACTGTCCCGCTGGCAAAATTTTTATTCAAAATTGCGAACGTGCTAGAAAAGATTAAAAAATTTAATAAAATAATCAAAAAATACTTTAGTCTTCCCAAACATTTTGACGATAAAATTCATTTGAAAATATAACGCCAGAAAATGGCGACTAGGCGATGGGAACATTTCGTAGGCAATGCTCATGTCGGTGTTTATCTCATTATTGAAGAGTTTCAAAAAAGAGCAGAAGCATGTAGAAAACAAATGTGAACGCATTCTCCGGGAAGAGTTTTGTCCAAAAAGAAAAAAAAATGTGTGTTTTATCGTTACGAAAGGCTTAACAATATAGTTAACGATCGTGAAAACCGATCAGATCTTATGGACTATCTTAGGACTCATGCTCATAATCTTTCATTATAAATTATTCATATATTCTGGTTTCATATTTTTAAATAAATTTTGAACGTTTCAAATGTATAAACACTATGTAGTAAAAACAGAACCAGTCAATAAACTTATACCAAAGAAAAAATGAAGAAAATGTGTCCCACGGGGTTAATTAAATCAGTCAGGCGGACAGATAGATTCGTATTCTTTCTTTCTCTCTGAATTTCTGGAAGGAAATATTTTGGCTGCTTATTATTATTTCATGGTTCTTTTTGTCAAGCCTCTTTTTTTTGTATTTGTTGTTTTTAGCACAACACTTCGACTGCTCTTGGCGTCAAGTGACGGGCTTGCAAGGATTATTCTATAGAGTGTGACAAAAAGGCCTCTCACATAATGGCAATGGTGTCTTCTAAGTAAATATGGCGACTAGGCAATGGTAACATTTCGTAGGCAATGCTCATGTCAGTGTTTATCGCATTATTGGAGAGTTTCAAAAAAGAGCAGCAGAACGTAGAAAACGAATGAGAAAGCTTTTTCCGGGAAGAGTCTTGTCCAAAAAGGAAAAGAAAATGTGTTTTATCGTGATGAAAGGCTTAAAAATATAATTAACGATCGTGAAAACCGAGCGAATCTTTTGAACTATATTAGAACTCTTGTTCATAAATTTTCATGATAAATTATTCATATATTCTGGTTTTATATATATTTTAGTGAATTTTGAATGTTTCAAATGTATAAAAACTATTTAAATGCTATTTTGTAAATGTTTAGAAATAAAGGTATTTTTATTTACCTTTTTTTTCAATTTTTCATTTTTTGGGATTCTGATCTTTCATGATTTTAAATTTCGAGATTTTGATCTTTTGGGATTTTGATACATTGAAGATTTCCAATTTTGGAATTTTAAATTTCAGGATTTCGAAATTCGAGATTTTAAGACATACGATTATAACACAAACCTGTTGAATTTTCATTATGCTATGACATCTGCATAATTTAAAGCGTACGCCGTGATCTTGCATGCGTTATTTGACATGGACTTTTCAGGAGAAAGGGAGAATTACTCCCAAAATGCTGTGTAATACAGGGTGCGGCTGGTATTTGAGGACATATTTTATGGATTATTAAAAAAAACTTGCGGAACAAATGAATACAATTATATTTGATTACAAACAAGTATACATAAAATTTAACTGTTATTTAATTTTATTCAGTAAAACCAACCCTAGAATCAATAACTGCCTCTACACGAGGTCGAAATCGGTTGTAAGCTCTGATTAATTGGTCCTTCTTTATGTCAGACATTACTCGAACTATTGCAGTTTTAAGAGAGTCTTTGGTGTTATGAGGCTGTTTATTAACCTTCTTTCTCAACAAGGCTCCATACATAATAGCCTAAGAGATCTGGAGAGTTAGGAGGTCAAATGTTGGGTGTAATGTGGTCGTACAAATGGTCAGCCATCCATTCTTGTGTTTGTAGAGCCTTGTGGGATGGAGCCGAGTCACACTGGAATATGGAAGGCCTGCCCTTGCATATGTAGTCAATCTAGTGCTTGACACATGTTTCTAGAACCTCAATGTAAACAGCAGAATTTACTCTAAGACCTTGTGGAAAAAGTGTGGTGGCATAACATGTCCTTTATTGCTAACAACACCCAATACCATAAAACTTGAAGGAAATTTTGTGCGCATCACTCTTGGCACCTCAGAAGGATCTGAACAAAGCCATTTGTCATTTCTTTTGTTAAGCTTTTGATCTTGATCAAATTTTTTCTCATCTGAGAAAAAGCAAATCCCACCAGCTTCTGTAGGATTTTTAAATTTGTTTAAAATCCTTTTGGATCTGTTTAAACGTTTTTTTTTTTTTTTCAGAAATAATTTGACCTCCCTTCATCACGTAGGACTTGTATCGAATGCTTTCATGAACACTCCTGATTATTTTTTCAGACGCATGCAGCTTTTTGGCAATTGACCGCATTGATTGACCTCAGCTTTCATCAATTGTCTGCTTGACTTCCTGAATAAATTCGGATGTTCTCACTTTATCAGAATATGCAGAAAGTCTTTTACGTTTTGATACAGACATTAGGGAACTGTCAGCGTCTTCTAACTCTTTTCGTATCTTGTGGACGAAAGATATTGCAACTCTGAGGAAACGTGCAATATCCAAATCGCTATGATCAGCCTTTAATGCCACAATCACAACATGCCTTTTTATTTCATTTTTTTTATCATAGGGTTTGCCATTCTTGATTTTTGAAAAATAAAACCATTAGAAGTTAGTTGGGAAGCAGTATTAATCTTAAATATGTATGTCCTCAAATACTAGCCGCACCCTGTAGTAACTTATTTTTTCAAAGAAAAGAAATTTTCAAACTTAGTCGGTTTGTGGAAGCTTACAGTTGGTGGAAGTAGACGATATAGAAAATAATTTGTTTCCGGTTCTGATGTGAGCAACAGTCAAGTATTTTACAATGCAAGACACTTTTTTTTTAATTCTATTGTAGATAGAATCACTTCTAAAACCGATTAATATCGATTTCCGATTGACGTGTCGCGCAATTATGTTTGAAACGGAGCTGCGAATTCTAGTTTTTCGTTCACCGTATCCAGACAATAGCTTGGGCGAAACAAAGCTCTGATATTCTCAAAATTCGGATAGCTCGAAAAAGAAAACACCAGGAAATCACACCGTTCTTTCCAAGAGAAAGGAATATATATTCATATCGCAATCTTCATATTTTACAATATTCCGGATGTATTCCGAAAAGCCAACATTGAAAATATATATATATATATATATATCCAAGGATCAGAGATGTTTGTAAGTAACCTCTATAAGAAAATAAATTAAAACTTATTTTCTTACTTGCATATCTGTGTGTTAACATTTTTCCATGTAAGATCAGATACCTTGGCTCTTGTCAGCTGGAATAAGTTATGCTTTCTAGCCGAGATAATTGCATCATAATTATGATTGTAATGATTTGATAATTGATGAATTAGGAAGAGCGAGGCAGACGAGGAGGGCAAAAGGGATTTTAAACAGGCGGAGAAATAGGAAGTGAGAAACGTTTTGAAATACAGCGAGGTGAAGGACTGATTGAAATGAAAGAAAGACGCGGGATGAGTATCTTGTTGGTTGAATTACACAAGAAAGAATAAGCAAATAAAAAGGGTAGGTAAAGGCAGAAAGGAGTCTAAAAGACATTACAGTATAGATAGAAATGTACGAAGTAATTATATATATATATATATATATATATATATATATATATATAATCTTATAAATATAAGTAATTAAAAACCTTAGGTGTTTTGGCTTGTAAATGAACAAACCAATACCCAAGGAAAAATAAGGATAAAAAAAAGAAAGAACTAAGAACATGAAATTGAGGCGAAAGCAATCGTCCAGAATCCAAGCACAGAGTCCAAAGAAAAAAAAACAAACTCCAACACGAGTAAAGCAAAAGTAAGTAAGTAAAGTGCTCAATACACTAAGTAGAGCAAACCTAACAATGACGATATATATATATATATATATATATATATATATATATATATATATATATATATATATATATATATCATTTGGGTAACTAACACACGAAATAGAATGTCTCATATCGAGAATATTTAACATCGAAAAACATAAGAAAAATTGTTTTTAATAATATGTGGAAATCTCCTCGCTTTGCCTGATGAAGGTCACGAGACCGGAAACACGTGTAGCAAAATTATGAAAAATAAAGCATGATATATTTTGTACAAAAATCCACATTATAACCAAAAACGTTTGCGGTTTCTGTCTACTTTTTAATATACACATTTTTGTCGTTGGAACTATTATAACCTCTTATATATATATATATATATATATATATATATATATTTTTATATATTTTTTTTTTTTTGAGAGGCAGGGTGCAACATGACGATAACCCACCTGGTGCCCTGCTAATCCGGTCTCGTTGGAACGTACTGATGTCCTTATCGGAGAGTTCGTATATATAATACGCCACATATATCTTGAAGAATGCTTTGTTCATTTTTAGAAATTTATTTTAAACTTTAAAAATTATAATTCAAAACAAGATAGTGGAAACAAAAAGATTAATTAAAAAATATTGGTATATGATGATTCGTTGCTTTTAGTAGGACGAGAAATATGCAGACTTTGAAATCTGATTGAATCTACGGACTGTCAAGGATTTACCAGACCTTCCAAAGTTTACACAGACTATATTGTGCTTTGCGGACTTTTGCATTATATATAATTTTGATAGTAAATATGTAACATTTATGAGGATAATATATGGATTTCTTTGCTTAGATGTTTATAAACTGAACACTGTTCAATTATTAACGTTAATAACGAACTATTTTAAATTACAAAATTGTACTTGGATTAAACGAAATTTACTTACAATTAGATATTACTTATAATACCTGTCTATATTGAGAGCAGGTATTATGTAAACTATTTGCATTATTGTCCTCATCTTTGTCGCCATATTTATTAGAACGTTTCGGCTGTTATACGCCCGGCCTTCTTCAGGTGGTTGGAATATCGAACTGAACCCTTTATTTCGCTCACTGGGTAGACTGTTCTAGTTCCACGTGCCATGTTCAATGGATGTCAGTTATCAGTTATTTCCCTCTGAAAGTTCTCCACTGCCTTAGGCGGGTATTGAACTCACACTCTTTGGGTCCTGTGACTGGATCTAACTAACGCATTTATCCACTGTGCCATGTGTCCTTAGAGGAGGATAATAGTCCGAATAATGTAAATAATGTACATGATACCTCATTTCAGAAATATAGACAGATACGGAGATAAGAAAAAGACAAGATTTTCTAAGAGCTACAATGACAGGGAATTGTGGAGAGCCATTTTCGTCAAATTCCCGAAAGGACATGACACATAGACGAAGAAGAAGAATGATGTTGAAAATGATGTTAGAACAGTGTTTAAGAGAATGACTAATGTTATTTAGGTCTACAAAGGACTGAAGATTGTGGAGAGCCATGATCGACAAATTCCTGAAAGGACACAGCACATAGAAAAAGAATGAACTTGGGGAAATTGATGGCGGAACAGAGTTTAGGAGAATTAATGAAAAGACAAAAATTATTAAGAACTTCAAAGGACAGGAGATTGTGGAGAGCCATGTTCGACGAAGTTCTGAAGGGAATGGGCTCTTGGAAATGGATGGTGGAACAAGGTTTAGTAGAAATAAGAAAAAAGGTAAAATTTATTAAGAGATACAATGTACAGGAAATTGTGGAGAGCCATGATCGTCAAAGGCCTGATGAGACACGGTACATAAAAGAAGAAGAAGCTTGAGGACATGGGTGGAAAAACAGGATTTAGGAGAAATAATTAAAGACAAGGTTTATTAAGCGCTATAAAGGACAGGAAATTGTGGAGAGCAATGATCGACAAAGTCCTGAAAGGAAACGACACGAAGAGTGTGACTATTACCTTAGCGTAATTTGAATAGAATGCAAAGCAGTAGTGAGGGCGCACGCAACATAATCGTTAAAACTTGATGAGAAAATATGGGGTTCTTTATTGCATAAATCTGAGGGATGTCGAAATATTTGCAAAAGACCAAAAACTAAGGAGGGAGA
This sequence comes from Acanthosepion pharaonis, assembly GCA_903632075.3. Classification (NCBI taxonomy): domain Eukaryota; kingdom Metazoa; phylum Mollusca; class Cephalopoda; order Sepiida; family Sepiidae; genus Acanthosepion; species Acanthosepion pharaonis. The sequence goes on along the minus strand of CAHIKZ030002922.1, from coordinate 2,800,970 downwards.
AAAAAAATAGTCCATTTTGATTGTCAAATAGTCAAGTCCCGTGACTGCAGAGAGTGGCCTCTTCATGAGAGAAGAACATCATTTTGGTTAACGACATGCCGTTCTCTTTTATATTATTTGTAGATTTAATTATGAGCTTTACTTTTAGTTTGTCTTGAAGGTGATCCATTTTTTGGGTCTTTAAATGAAAGTGCCGAAATGTACTAATAGGACGCAGATGCGGACGGGACTCAATCTCGAATTTCATATTAGAGAGAAAATGTCTTTCCATATTTGCTGATGTTACGAGTTTTCATTTTTGGCGGGATTTTATTTATTAACGTCTTCTGTATTTCTTCGACATTTTTGCATCCTTATATTGGCTTTATTTTCATTCATTCATCATCATTATCATCATCATCTTCTTCTTCTTCTTCTTCAGGTTTTCCTTCATCTTCTTCAGAATTTTTCTTTCCTCTTCTTCTTCTTCTTAGGGTTTTTCCTTCATCTTTCTTCTTCTTCCTCAGTTTTTTTCCTTCTTCTTCAGTTTTCTTTCTTCCTTCTTCTTTTTCCTCTTTAGATTTATTGCTTCTTCATGAGGGTTCTTTCTTCATAAATTTTCTTCATCTCCTTCGGGTTTCTTTTTTCATTCTTCTTCAGATTTCATTCTTCATGTTCTTCTTTAGATTTTTTCTTTCTTTTATTTCTTCTTCTTAAGGTTTTTCTTTTCTTTTTTTCTTTCTTTTATTTCTTCTTCTTAAGGTTTTTCTTTCTTTTATTTCTTCTTCTTAAGGTTTTTCTTTTCTTTTTCCCCCTTCAGATTTTTTTTTTTTTACTTTTTCAGCTTTCTTCTTCTTCCAGGTTTTTAAATCCATATTCTTATTATTTCATTTCGTTTCGTTTCGTTTCTTTCTTTCTTTCTTTCTTTCTTTCTTTCTCCTTCTTCAGGTTTATATCTTTCTTCTTTCTTCATATTCTTCAGGCTTCATTT